>BGPR01044271.1:0-12666 GCA_013235015.1 Araneus ventricosus | reverse complement strand
TGTTCTCATTCTGATTTTTATTATCAAGATATTTTTATTCCTTACTTTATCTGTTGTTTTTAAAAATTAAATGTAATTATTTATACAACTCTATTTATCTTGACTTGTTTTCTGTTTGTAACGATGGACTTTGTAATTTATTTTTCGCTCACTTTCTGGTTTACTAGAACAGGGGTGGGGAATTATTAAATTTAGGGAGTTAGGTAAAAAGCCGCTAGAGCGGAACCTTATACAGACAATTATATATTTCACTGCAATTTGTAAGTAACTGGTAAGCCCGCATAAAAATCTTAGAAAGCCGCACACTGCTTCAGGGCTACAGGTTCCCCCATCCTTGTGCCAGAGTTCTGTAATTTTGTATACTTATGTGCTATCGATGACAATACACTATTTTAATATTTTCAAAACGTAAATATCAGTTAATCGATTAATTTAATTGCATTTTAATTCAATTACCCAAATTCTAATTCACATGAAAAATGGCCACTCCAGTTTTACGAATACAGATGAATCTATCTCAAAAAATCAGTGAGAAAATTTACTGTTTTTATTTTCTCCTTCATCTTGATTTCGTTTTTACAAATTGTCTTTAATATTAAGACTGGCGGGACAACGCGCCTTATATACGCAATACTCTCTCAGAGTACACTAGAATCCAGAAAACAAATGTCACAATTTGAGTCCAAAAAGTTTACAAAAAATAGTGCTTTTGTATGTTTTAAAGGTTGAATAAAGTTTCTATTCGCATTATAATGAGGTAAGTAAAACGGGTATTTATTTAAAAATTCGCCTTAATTTTCCAAAATTCAGCGCCGTTGAGGTAGCAGAAGATATTATTGGACCTATAATTCTAAAATTTTGTAAAGATGTTGCTGTTAATAAATAGTAACTTTTAAGCACTACCGCAAACCTATTAACTAAATCTGTGATTTTTTCTTAATTTTTGAATTTTAACCATTTTTATTCCAATTTTATGAACTTTATCCATTGAGGCGACAGAAGATACCAATTCCGAGTTACAAGATTTTTCACTTTTTAGGCTTTTTAATGATGCGACTTTTCCGCACTACCGCAAAAAGATCTAAGATACTTCGACTTTTTCGGCCCGCCCTACTACAGAGGTTAAGGCTACAACAATCCAATGCTTGCCTCTAAACGACATTTCTGGAGCGTGCTATTGTCAGGCATCTATTTCATCTGCGTACAAATGCTTTACTATCTTTGCCTTTGTTGGAATTTGAGAGATTGACTTGTATTTTAACGATGCCTAAAAGAAAACACAACTCCGAATCTCGTAATACTCAAAGTCATATATTTTCAATTAAAATATTACTTATTTATTATTTCTTAGGAAACGCAGGTAAAAGATGACAGGGGATATTAACTGAAGCGATTTTTTAATCTAATTAAATAAGCTTTAGAATTCTTTAAGAACCAATGAAAGCATTTCCAAACGATATTTGAAAAAAAATAAGCAGGGAAAATGATGGTAAAGTAATTACACCATTGCCTAGCAACTGAGTATCATTTAAATTTGCTTTATTTCAAAATAGTCTGCGTGTCAAATTTTTATTAAATTTTGAAAAATTAATAAAAAATCGAAGGTAAAATGTCACATGTATAAAATTGGTATCATTCAAAAGGTAAAATTTTGAAATGGTATAAAAATATTTTTTTTTTGGGGGGGGGATAATTTGTTCCGAACTTACAGCGGAAAAACGGTTACGGTTAATTTTAAATTAACTGACTGTTTAATTAACTGTTGCGCTTTGAAAAGTTGACAGTAATCTTCTCTTCGTCTTAATAAGGGGTCTATTTTGGTACCCTCGGTTGGGTTGGGTCCCTTAACGTGCGGAACCCAACCCAACCGGGGGTACCAGAATAGACCCCAAAGTGTGCAAAGTTTGGTTGAAATCAGCACAGAGAAGAATTCTTCTTCTCTGTGGAAATCAGTGCCGTGGTTTAGGAGATGTGGAACATACCCACAATCACTTTTATTTATATTAAGATAAATATTACTTGCCATAACTTCAGAGATATGTGGAATACAATAATATATTTTTGTTACGTAAGTATTCCTCCTACCCTCCCGTTAGGAAATCTGACTTTTAAAGTAAAGTATTTATTTAAGTGTGTACCAATTATGAAGCGTTTTAGGAATTTCATTGCAGAAAAGTGGGTTTTTTTTAATAGAATGTTTGCGATTACTTTTAAATGAACTATTTCACCTAACGCAAAATTCTGAACTAGGAAATCTAACTAATATTATTGATTTTAAATTGAATTCAGTTTGCTTTTATTTTAGAAGCATAATTACTGTTATCGAAACATCCATTATTCAAATTTTCAGGTACACACTTGGAATCAACTCCGTTATAAGCTTGGTTTGGAAAAAAATGCAATCATCAAAGTATATGCGTTTGTTTTCACCAAGTTGCTCTAACTAGCTAAAAAGAAATATATTTTATACAATTTTCCGACAGAACGGTAAGTTAACACTTTTGTCCAATCCTCCTCCTTTATAGCCAAAGGCAAAAAGCAGGACCCTCTCTTTTGTAATACAAGAATGTGAGGGGTCACTGCGGTATTTTTATGTGGGTAGGGAACCCTTCAGTTCATAGAGGAATTCCTCCTCTATGCTTCAGTTCTTTTGAAGGGCCCGAAAGTACCATTTATTTCCTTTTTGGCAAGAAGGTTGTAAATTTGATGAAAACAATGACGTCACAACCTAGTAAACATCAGCGCCATCTCTTAGGAAAAGGCATTTTTAAAATTCTACGAGGCAAGCCTTAACTGAAGCATATATGGTTAAGAAATGTCTCTAAATAAACAAAAGAAAAAAAATGTAAAGTAAGTAAGAAAATGTAAATGGAGAAAAACGTAAACAAAATAAAGCTTCCTTCTAGTAACTTCTAACTTAATGTATTTAAGGTGAAATTTCTGTTGCCTAAACCTAAGGTATTTAGTACTAAACTTAGGTTTTCAGGAAGGGGCAGGCATATTTCCTTGCTTTTGCCAAATGCTATTTTTTTGTTTGTCATTGGCTTCATTAATTTTTTAGTCCTTCTACAATATGCATGTTTTGGTTTCAAATTTCACCTATCTCTTAATGCACCGCAGTTATCTTCGTGTCTTCTCCATTTAGAATATAAATGCATGCATTATATTATTCTATCATTTTATTTACACATATTCCCAGATTGTTCTGAAAAATTTAATTCATTCCTCGTAGGGAAGCGTCTCCACTTCAACATAGTTGTCGAACTCCGAGTAAGGAACTAGCTTCCAGCAATATCCTTCACCAGAATGGCTCGAGGACAACGGTCAAAGACAGTAACGGCCCTCAGCTGCGGAGTGCGAGTCGGTCTTCCTGCAAGGAAGTCAGCCGCACCTCATCCAAGGAATCTGCTGTAGGTGGTTCGTCCAGCAACGTACCGGACAACCGGACTACTCCTAATCAGCTCCATCGTCCGGCAAACAAAGACCCCTGCTTCTCCCATTCGGGTGATATCCAAAAATCTCTCCGAGAACAGCAACAGCAGCATCATGCAAAGAGTTCTCCCGGGCTCATTTCCCGGATATCCCCCACACTGTTCACAGAATCCCGGACTTCTTGGGACCACAAAGAAATTGAGGAAGCGGAGTTCTCCCCGGATGGACACCTGTCACCTTACATGGACTCCATGTCGAACACGGACTGTGGTTCTCTCAGCAAGAGTTCATCTGATGGAGATCCTATAATTTGCCGCAGAAGACCACCCACCAGACTGAAATCCAAGCGACGCAATATCCTCTCCTTTCCTCAAGCTCTTGGCTTGGACGACACCCGGTTGATACAAAGACGCCATGAATGCTACGGTGGATCTTCCAGTGACGAAAATAAGTATGTATTCGCTGGGGTTTGGAAGTTAGCTTTCCATTTCCATGATATAACATGGAAATGGAAAGCTAACATTAAAATATATTAAATATAAATAAACGTTTTTAAATATCTATTTTCAGTTTCTTTTTAGATTTTAATGTCGTTTAATGTTTTCGAAATATAAAGTCATCACTGATAAATCTGCTTTTCAAATGATATTTAGAAAATTTGCTGAATTTGTGTTCATGCACTTTACTTCTCTCAGGTCATCTGGGCATGCCAGCATGAGTGACGGACAGTCGTCGTATTTAAGCTCATCTCCCACGGACGGCGTCTTATCCAAAGTGTCTGGTCGACTGTCGGGGAAAACAGACGACTCTTTCTATTCTGATGGCGTCGATTCCTCTGAACACCGGTTCGGAAGAGGGACTCCGCTAAAATCAGTTCCTGAAGATGAAAGGCTGTTAACTTCCCATCACGCCTCCTCCACAAAACTTTCCTGCAGGAAACCTGCCGCCCCCACCCGCAAACCTCACAGGACACCCCTAGAAGGAGCCTGTGGTCTTGAAGACATTCGCCAAGCCATCGAGCAACTATCTGTGAGAACTCATGGATCCCGCACTAGTTATTCTACGTCCACTTACTCTTCAATGAGTGGCAGCGAATCTGAACCTGTCAGAAGGTTGATGAGGCACTCCAGCTTGGAGACCATCAACACGAACATCACCAGCGCGGACGAGTTTGTGTGGGTGGACAATCACACTCGTCTCGTAGAACTTCAAAGAGTGCCATGGTCTAATCACGACATTCTAAAAGTCATGCAAACCGGGAGATTGCGTGAACATTTGGGACAAATCTCGATGGAGACAGTGCCTCGTTTGTCGTATCTTTTGCAAAGACCTCTCGTCAGAATTGCACGAGAGACGCAAAGACTTTCCAAAACTCTGGGAATGTGTACCAAGCAGGAGGTGAGTGGTTCCTTAAAGATAGTGTTGTCTCCAGCTCTTGCAGACAGCTGCATCAAAGCGTGCCATCGTTCGGCGGCCATTTCCGCTGTGAGTGGGGATCAAATGAAACTGAGCAAAAGTGCCAGGGCTGGGCTTCAGCTCTCGGTTGGGCGCTTCCATCGATGGATGTGTGACGTTAGAATAGGCTCGTTTGTGCATCAGTACGCCGCTATTTACCTTACAGCAGCAATCGAGAACCTTCTGGAGGAAATTGTACTTCAGTGCATGCCCTTAGATGGCTCTACCATGTTCACTGCTACTATGCTGGAAACTGCCATCTCCAATAGCAGCGATTTGTGGGGTTTATTTCAGCCTTTTTCTCATCTAAATGCTGGAAGAACGGCGACGGGTAAGTGTTTATTCTTTTTTTTTAAATAATATTTTACCTTAACTCAGACTAATCTTCGCAAAAATGTGCTTCATTAAATGATTGACTTTTGTCCTGTTGTAAATGAATTATTAAAGCATTTTACATTGACATCGTAGGATCTTCAAATATTTCCCAGGTGTATGGTGTCAAACTGTTCACTGAAAATCTCTATAACGCGTAAGTCTTTCATGGAAAAATTTGCACAAAGCATTTATATATTTAACCCTTTCAAAGCCGGTGGGAAGTATACTTCCCACCTAATTCATTAATTTTTAAACGTACAAGGTAGGCTATTTTAAAGTTCTCAACAAATTTTTCGATGAAAGGAAATCCTAGACGTTCCAATTTCTTATTTCAAACCGTAACAAAGTGTCTTGACTTTTTAATTAATTATTAATTAATTAAGTTAATTAAAAAAAATAATGTCATCCAATACTAAATGAATTTCTTTTCTTAAATTAACCTCAAAGTTATTTTATTATACCATTACTAGAAAAAAATGGCCCTTGAAAGGGTTAAGAGAATATGCAAAATTTTGTTACTTCCAAATCTGAATAAGAGAATTTCCGAATACGGGTAGCAATACATCATTCAATTAGATCTTGATTCTTAGGATATGTTTTGAAATTCCCATTTACATCATTCAATCAGATCTTGATTCTTAGGATATGTTTTGAAATTCCCATTTGTTTATATTTCTGAATCGTATAACCGAAAATCCAGATTCGTTTATTCGATTGCTACTGTGGTGGAGAGGCTTGGTTTATAAAATTCAAATTTTGAACATCTATATATACAATTCATTCAATAATATATTATAGTAGAGACAAAAAAGGGTCGAATTTCTTAATCACCGTTTGATAACAGCTTGCAAGTTTATTTTGTTTACAATGGCGGAAAGACCAAGACAACGGATTTTGTTTTTTGAGAGACAACGTTCTTTTTTTTTTTAATTAAATAGTTTGAACAAAATAAGTTTAAGTCTTGCAGTTTCGATTAGGCAAATGAATAAATGTCTCCTTAATATGCCCTTTTTAGTTAAAAGGTTAAGGAATGGGAATCATCTAAGGAATGGGTTAAGGAAGAAATGGAATCATCTTTCGATTGCTCACATTTTCTGAGTTTTAAAAACATCAGTGACAACCCAGAGCAAATTGTACCTTCCTTGATTAAATTGTAACTGGAGTGAGTCTGTATGCACGTGGGGAAGCTTTCTGAGCAACATAACATGAGTAAACTTCGGATCTTATCAATTTTAAAAAGCTAAAAATACGTAATCATTATGGTTTCAATTTTGAACAGTTAATATGAGCATGTTTCAAGCCACTTTTCTCTTTAAATGGTCCTTTTTTTTAGGTAAAATGGGTTATATCATCTCTTAACAACTTAAATAATTTTCTGAGATTTAACGCATAAGTAACTGCCCACAGAGAAAAGTTATATCTCTTGGCTAAATAATAATTGAAGTGAGTGTGAATACGTGCGGGGAAGCTTTTCTCAGCAACATTTCATTCAAAATAGGCATGTTTAAAATTTTGATGGAATGAAGTAAGGACAAATAAAACTGTTGAAGATATTGTCAATTGTATATGCAAAAAAGTTTTAAATGACTGGTTTCTGATTGATGTAAATAATTTTGATTTTTAAGCATCTTAGAATTATATATATTAGCATTCAGATTTCTTTCTAACATTTACATGTGTATCTCTGTGCTACCAGAAGATTTTAATTTTAGTAATTGATGAAAAATTCATTTTAGGAGTTCATGCAATTTCAGATAATTTAAATTTACTTTCAGTAATTAATGTATTTATAATTTCCTATTAATATTAGAAACGCATAACTGTATGGCGTGCGAGCGAAGCGAGCTGGGATCACGTAGTGATCCCAAAAGAATCACAACGTGATTCTTGGGGGTTGGGAAGCGGAGCGAGTAGGGGGTGTATTCCCCTGTAAGATAAATTTTATAATGCCGATAAGAATACAGAGATTTATTGAGAAGTGTACTGAGAATTTTTTTTAAAGAATGTATAAACGACTCACACTTGATTTAATAGCAATGATGAATTTGCTTTTGTTATTTACGCATAAAAATCTTTGCCTGATGAAACCGACGTTCGGTGTTTTAATTTGTTAATTAAATACATCTTGAAATTTGTGTTAGCTATGTTTATTTTTGACAAATAAAGAAATCCATTTAATAAAAAATGGTGCTAAATTTTAATTTTCGCTCAGCTTTTTGCATACTGAATTATATGCGTCTATAAAAGGGGAAATTGGTATTTATACCACCTTCGCCGCTCTGCAAAAAAATTTTTATCTTTAATGAGAATAGATTGGTGAAGTGTTGCATTTATTTCCATTCTTTTTTTAACAATTTCGCTTTAATATTGTCTCGCAGGAAATACTTCCTGAATAATATGCCAATTTTATAGTCATTTGTGTTTTAGATCAGTCTCAGAGCTCTCCATTTGGTGAATTTCTGGATTTGCTCTCCAGTATTGCGCAGAAATGGGACACAAAAGAATTATACATCCGTAAAACAGTGTTATTCAGAGTCGGGGGAAAAGGCGAAAAATTAAAATTTTATTTCATTTTAGTTACTAAAGATAGGAATAATAAAAAAAATGCAATAGTATCTGGAAAATCTAGCTTATTCTGTAGCTCAGTTTTTAAATTTTGTTGTCTACCCTCAATACTCCCCAGTACTTCCCGTTGTTGATAAATTTTTTGCTCCCCTACTTATAACTCCCGATCGACGCTACTAGCGTTATTGAAGCTTTATTAAAGATATATCTGTTCAAGGGTTTGTTTGCCCCTTGTTTTCTCTTGAATCATCCAAGTCGAATGCGTGTGAATGGGGTGGATTTAACGAAAAAGAGAACTTGCGTCTGATTGTTCGTTTTCTGGGAAGATTCGTTATTTATTTTAACTCCCTGATTAGTATATTAATGCAATTTTTGGTTAACAGGTTGCTGCTTCTCAACTATACATGGTATAATTAATTTAGAAATTTTCAGCGAAATTCAATTTTTCTTTTATCCTTCTGGGGTGTTGTTAAACAAAAGCTTTCAGTACAAGCTTAATCACTTTCAACAGTTTATAAGAGTCTCTAATGAGGATTTGATCGCCCAATTCCGTATAAATTTCTATAACTTTTCCAATCTTAAGAATGAGTTGATTTAAAACAATATATAGCTTCTGCTCAATAGACTAGCTGCAATGATTTCTTTTTATTTTATAAGCATGATTTTATATTGAAATTATATTCAGTATAAATTTTTATTGAAAAGAAACGAGTGATAAACTAAAGAGGGATATACTAAATATTGCTGTATTTACTCAAATTACAACACCATTACACTTTTATTAAAATAATTCGTGGGGACTCTGAAAAGACTCGAAATTTTGTTTTGGTTAGCTTACACAATAGGGATACGAAAACATTTTAATAGCTTTCTATAGATATATTGATTTTGTTAAGGAGGCATTAACCCCTTCTTAGTCGGATTTTTTTTTTTTTTTACCCTTCGAATTTCCGATCCAAAAAAGCATTTTTTGATGCTGAAAATTAATATATGTCCTATCCTGAATTGGAAAATGCAAAATATTTTTGTCAGTAGGCAGTTTTTGCTTGGCCTAATGGTGGTCAAACATGTGATCACTAATCTCCAGTTTTCTCTGTAATGCACCTAAGTTTTAAATTAGAACAAAATACTCTCTGATAATATATTTTTCAAATCTATTGCTTTGAGGTTTTCAAGACAAATATCTTCATGAAAAGAATAATTAATGATATGTAAAAAAAAAATGGTTTTACAATCTTACCATGAAAACAACTTCACAATATTTCTTGTCCATCAGAGCATAGAAGCCACATTGAAATCATTTATTGCAGATTATTTTATTGCTTACATCGTCAAAAAAAAAAAAAAAAAAAAAAAAAAGCAGAAGCAAAAGAAAAAAATTAAGTAGCCACGATGCAACGATGCAATTTTTTTCTTCGTCGTATGGCATGCGACGTCAACCGTACGGGCACGAAAATGCCGAACGTATGACATGAGATGCCGATAAGAAAGATTTAATAATTTGATGTCATCTTCGTAACCTTGAGAAACATTGTTTTATTTTCGCCCATATTTTTCCCGCCAAAATGTGAAGTGATACTCTACTCATTTATTAAAATATTTATTTACTATATTTGTCCTTATAACAAGAATTTAAAATAACAAAAAAGATTGCTTAACTGCTTATGAGGCTTCCGGTTTCCAAAAATGTCACCATCTGATTAACTATTTTCTATACTTCTGATATATTCCAAACATAAAAAGTATACGGGAAAAAAACGCACCTACATCCTTTTTACTTTCTCGTATACGAAGTATACAAAGAGAAAGTATTGTAATCGTCAAAAAATTCGAACTCGAGATTTTGACGAATCTCCACGTTTTAGACCTCCCTGAGTCCGAAAAACACAATTTTGGAATTATGTCTGTCTGTGTGTGTCTGTCTGTCTGTGAACACGATAACTCAAAAACTATTAGAGCTACGGGGATGAAATTTGGTATGTGGTCTTTAAACATAATTTGTAGGTTTCTATCAAATTTTGGACAAAATCTGTCAACGTGAAGTCTGTCTGTCTGCATGTTCGAGGTCATGCGAACGCTATAACTCAAAAACTTGAAAAGCCAGATGGATAAAATTTTATACACAGTTTTATCGTCATGAATGTAGGTCCGTATAAAATTTTGGGCCAAATCCGTCAAAGGGTTGACTGTCTGTCGGTCCGTATAATTTACTTTTGAAGTGAATCCGTTATCTCCGCGCGCATGCGTAGCGGAAGAGCGGAGAGGAATTTCATTACGTAGTAGCGTAATTCTGACAGAATTACGTCAGTTTGTCCTTGAGCCGGTAAGAGAAGAAAATCGTTACGCATCTCTTTGAATTTCATTTTTTGCCTAGATATTTTTCAATCACTATAATGAAAAACCTTCTGATAGTCATTGGATTCTGGGTAACAATAGGTTCGAATTTTTTTTAGCCACGCGGGGGAATGGGAAACGGCTCCTTTTTGGGGAAGTATACGAGAAAGTTTAGGGGAGAACACTCCCGCTGGTTTCTGCATGCAACGAAGTAACAACGCTAACAATTAATAAAAGTAATCTTGCAGATCTCCACTTTTTTTTATTTGCTCGGAATTTTTTTTTGCTGCGTGAACTTGGATGGGGAGGGAGGCGTCTGTAAGCCAGTGGGCCATCTCGATTGTTCCCAAACTATTCCGAGTCGATATTGTCTTCCGGAGCGTGACAAAGGTGTTCGATTGGCTGCCCTGTTGCATTCCCCGAGTCGAAGGCATCCGGTTTTTCCCCTCCTGTTGAAATCCTCTTCGTTCCAAAGGACAACACCCTTCGAAAGAGCCCTCCGTCCTCCTGCCCGCAGAGTATTTCATCCAGCAAGCAAACAACGAAAAAATACCAATAAGAAGACAGCGAGCAAAAATTATTAACAAAAAATGCTGCTAGGGAAGGAGAGAGAGAAGAAAATAGAAAGAAGCCAAACCTACTTACGGCTCACGTACGCAGTCCTCTGACAGTACGCAATGGGTGGGGGGGCTGCGTTGTGAAATAATGAAGTAGGAAAGAAAGAAATAAGCAGTTCCCACAACCGCTTTCGCGCCCTGCCATTACTGGTCTGTCTTGATGGTACGCGTTGGTCCTTCTCCCCTCTAACAAGGGGGCTCTGCTGAAATTGCGCCACACGATGCCGACGGTGCAACGGTTTTTCATACCGAGGACTAGTTGTCGATTCAAAACGTGCGCCTGTATTTTTTTTTATCCTTCGCGTTATCAAAGATCTATTTATGTTAATTCCAAAAATTCACTCTTCTATATTGATATTTTACTTTGTTAAATAAAATTTTTAAAAAATGATTAAAACAAATGAGTGGCAGAAATCCATGGCGTAGAGAGGGTAAGTGGAACCCGCAGGGCCGGATTAAGCCCTGCGGGGCCCTTTGACAATGTTGGATTTGTGGGCCCCCTTTCCCTTCCCCAATTTTCAGAACAAGATTTTTTTTATAGATTTTCATTTAATCTCCATACATGCAAGTTTTTAAGAAACACATGTCATGACAAACAGAAACAGTTAAATTGCGGATCACCATCAAAAGAGTTGGTTTTATTATTAAAAAATTAAAGTCGCGTATAGAAAATTTAAATTTAAAACTAATCTTAATCATAAACTTAACATTTAAAAATTTATAAAACATTTTTGAGAGAATCGTAATATTCTAATGCAAAGATATTGTTTGATAGATTGCAAAGAACTGTTGACTCGTGAATTTTGCGAAAAAAATTGATCCACATTGATCTGTAAACAAATTTTAACATGAACGAACAAATTTAAAAACATGAAAAAAATTCTAAGAATATTGTTCTGAAATTTAAGCAATACTTAATTTTAATTTGAATATATTTGAGTACATGGGTCAGCACAAAATTAGATTACCCTGAAAATATCACCTCGGGGCCCAAAAAAGTTGTGGGGCCCATAGGCAGTTCCCTATTTTGCCTATTTAGTAATTTCGGCACGGGGCAAAATACAGGGCCTTCTTAATAAATTTGAGCACCCTGGGATAGAGATATTTTGCGCCCCATTAGAATCGTAACTAGGAATTTGAACGTCTGTGTGCGAATCTTTTCCAATAAAATTAGGGTTGCCATACGTATCGTCTATATGGGACTATCACCGTATTTCACTACTCAGTCCCGTATTACTATTTATCCTGTTTCTGTTCCATTTTCTCCCTAAACTTAGTCAGTAGAGACAATTGAAGCATTTTTGATTTGTAACATAATTTTAAAATAACTGGAAAATTTTTATTTCTTAAAATTCAGTTTTTCAATTTTTATTTATTTATTATTATTCATTTATTAATCAATTTTATAATTATGTGAATGAAGAAAGTGATATAATTAAGAAAGTAAAACCAACTTTAAAATATGATTGGGCTAATAAGGATTAGCCTTGCATCTTTTTCACTATTCTACATGTTCATTTTAGTAGATTGCTTCAACTTTATTGAGTTATTTTTATCAGAGTAAAATAAACCATTACTTACTCACTTTTTTCATGTTTTGTATATTTAGCATTTAAACGTCCCATATCAATGCTTGGCAATTATGGCAACTCTAAATGAAATAATTCAGGAGGAAAAAAAGAAGAAAATGCCACACTCTGATTAACGTCTTGCAAATTGAAGCTTCTTCATACTTAAAATAAATTAATATTTTTTGTTCATAATTAAAATAAATATCAGTATTGTAAATTTTCAGTCGCCTTTGGATCCATGGCCACCCTGGGCTATGGCTCAATTAGCCCATTGGATAAGACATTCCTGACAAAATATGGTTTTTTTAGCTCCCAAT
>BGPR01044269.1:0-12666 GCA_013235015.1 Araneus ventricosus | reverse complement strand
ATAAGAATTCTAAGAAACATTAAAACTACTCTTTGCAACACAAGTTAAATTATATTAACAGTAGAGGTTATTATGATCTTTGCCCAAAACTTCAATAACTAATTTAGTGCTATTTGCATGAGTACCAGAATAACATGTTGGAGCATAAATATAAAAATAGTATAATTATACATACCTAATATTATATATTTTTTTGCAAAGATTTAATCAAGAAAAACTGCCAAAATATTACTTCAAATCTTTATTCTTTAACAAATCATAAGAAATTAATTGCTCTAATCAAAAACTTATGCTTTTATAAATGAATATAAATTTTTTAATTCCATTTATTACTACAAATTCTACACATAAGATACTAATTTATAACTCGAGTAACAAATAACTATTAATTTCCCCCGATTTTAAGATATTTTTACGAATTTCCCTGACTTTTCCAGATCGATAAAATTCCCTGATATCCCGGTTCTGTCATTGCCCTGTAATAATATCTTGATGAGAAAAAATAAAAAAACATAACTGAAAGAGAAAATGTCCTTAATACATCACTTCAATTATTCAGAATTTTGTAAAATGTCAGCACAGTAATTTTATTACAACATAAAAATGCATTTTTACATAAATTCACTGTAGTAGAACCAATTATTACACTTCCTACAATAACAACCAAGATGAAAAATGCTTAATGAAATAGAATCGAACTGATGATAAATTACAGAATAAAAACTTATTGTAATAGGTACCTAATAAAGATAATCAGAATTGCACATGGGTTAAAAGCTTAAAATAAATTTGAAAAGAAAGAATATAAATGTGTTAAAATTATTATACTATATTTACATGGAAGCAAAATGTAACCAACTAGAGTGTATAAATGTTATTGGTGTAAAGGCAGTTTTAAATACAGGTAAAACATAAATAAGTAAAAAAAAAGATGTTACTAAAAACTCTTCATTACACACCCCAAGCAAAATTTTCGACATTCATAAAAATATTACACACATATTTATCTGCAAATTTTACACCTAAAATTAACAGTCTGAATTTTTAACTACATTTACACTCAATTACACAATCATTAGAAAACTACTTTCAAAAAAATGAAAAACTTTTGAAATGAAAAATTTATTTAAATATATTGCACACATAATCTAGTCGGGTTATTTTCGGGACTTCTCCAGACATGGTCAAGCCATCTCAGTCTGTTACTTTGAATGATTTGTGCAACTTGAGGTTCTTTGTAAAGTCTATAAAGTTCAAAATTATATCTGGTTCGCCAGCACCCTTGTTCTTGTACAGGCCCGAATATAGTTTTCCTTTCCTTTCCTTTCAAAAGTTTCCAGAGCTCGCTGGACGTCTACGTTTAATGTCCTGGGTCTTAATTGTTTTGTTTGTTGCAGGCAAGTAAGCGAATCTCCCTGACGCAGGCCTCTTTCAGCTGTGTAAGACTCAGAAAGATGGTTTAGGATTCTTCTAAGCAGCCATTCACCTATAAATCAAAAAAAGAATTTGAATTAGAAAAAATATTGAAAATATTCCTTTTAAATTGTTAAGAATTTTTTTTCCCACAGGAAAAAAAAAGTTAAATGCATAATTTAACCATAGTTTTTTAAAGAATTCATTTTAAACAATAATGACTGAAAAATGTTTAGTCCAATGTATCTGAATAGGGCATAAGAGGGGAATTTGAACCACTGATCTCCTGAAACCTGCTAAATAAATTATTTAATTAAAGAAAAATTTCTGCAACATAGTGAAGGGCATTGTTCAAAGAGAATTTTTTAACAATTAGCTTTTGTTTCCATATAAACATTTAAAGTTAAAAATTTGCTGTAAATGTCTTTTACAAACTAGTGGTTTAATTATTCTCACATACAGAACAGTGAAAAAGGGTTTTGAATAAACTTTTTGAACAAATTATGGAATTGGGTCTTGACACATACTCCCCACACCATTCTATTGATAGTTGTCATTTTTAAGATGAGACACACATCCATTTGTTTCGCACACATATTTGCAAATTTTTATATAATATTTAACTTTTTATTTTGAAGTATATCATGGGACCTCTAGAAAACTTTTTCTTGTTCATTGACATTTCATGTTTGGTACAACTGTATGATGCATACAACTACAGTAAATGGAAAGCAGACATTGGGGAACAGCTCGCAATGTTTTTTCTGTCGCGTAATTACAGCGTCAATGCAACAATGATTATTGAGTTTGAAAATTATTTTGATTATTCTGAAAGTGTGTGTGTGTTTAAAATTCTATAAAATCTCTTAAAATTAAGATAGAATGACAAAAATTTACCTTTTTCTTTCTTGGGCCAGTTACTGCGAACAACTCTGCAAGCATTAGCAATGCTGATAAATTTTCTAAAAAAAAAAAAAAAAGTGTAAACAAATATTTTCAAGTCCACTACAAACCGTAATATCCCCTATAAATAGAGCTTTTAATAAATTTGTCTGTAAACCTTAGACAAAAACAAAGGCATAACAATTAAACTATGAAGTATGACCTCAATTAGTAACCTTCCAAATGTAATTAAAAATAACTGTTATATAAAAGTTACAGTAAGATCCTTTAGTTAGTAACCAAGCAATGGCATGAAAAATTTTAAACTAATGCAAAAGTTAACTCTTTATGAATGAGAGAAATAAAATTATTCATAAAAAATTGTATGTAATTTTTTAGTATAAGTTGCAAAGCATTTGCAGCTATATTAAATAGATGGATTTTCCTAAACATATGATAATTTTTAATTAGTTCACATAAACACAGTTATATTTCTAAGAAAAAACCATGATATTTAGTAAAGAAGTTATGCATTGTATAACTTTCTAAAGAAAATTCATTACTATTGTGCAATGAAAAAAAAATCAATTTTGTTTATTCAGTAATACCATCTGTTTTTTCAGAGAATCTATCTGCAACAACTTTGTAGCATTTTAAGCAAGTATACCAAGGCATTTTATAGATGTCAGTGTCGATGATTAAATAGCATAACCTAAAATCAAAAATTTTTAAAAAATATCACATTTCTTAAAAGATATTTACCCTACAGCACCGAGTTCAACATGTAGAGGGAAGCTTATAGGGAAGTATGAAGATGCGAGAGAAATGGAAAAAGCTAATTGTACCCAAAATAATCTACTGCACCCCCTTCCCCCTCAAATATTCTAATAGTGGAAAAATTAAAGTAAAAACACTCATCCCAGTGCACAATTAATAAAAATAAAAACTAGTTTTATGCTTGTAAATGACTTGATCAGTTAGGTAACTTGTATATCAATAGGAGACAAAACATAGAATTTTAATATCTCAATGGAAAGTAAATCTATAAGAAGAAATCCAGATTGATTAAGAAATTCTCATTAACATTCTAAAAATGTATACATAAAAATATAATAAGTAATATAAATAAAAATAAATGTAATTAATATATTTGATAAAGATAATTTTTATTATTTTAAATTTCTTCCTGAACTTTCTGATGGATAATCTATAATGATAAATAATTTTCTAAAAAATAAAGTAATTCTACTAATTTCTTTAAAATAAAATAAATTTTTTTTCTCCCTTAGTTGTACTTCAAAAACTTATTAATGGAAGTTATTCTGACTAGTACACATTTTATCCCAAATAAAATAAACACATAAATCAAAAAAATATTTATGGAAACTGTAGATACTTTCTAATTATTAAACTATGTCCAAAATACTAAAATAATGAAGAATTAATAAACACTATACTTTTCATTTCACTATCAGTTTAATTTTTTTTAAATTGGGGGACACAAGTTTTTGCTTTAAAATTCTTTTATCTATTACTGCTACAATCAACTTAAACATTAACACATGTATTCACAGCCGATACCAAATTTACATACACCTTAAATTAAAAATAAGTGTGATTAATATGATAGTGGATGAAATTAATTTTCATTTTAAATTTCTTCCTGTACTTCCTAATGGATAATCGTTAATGACATATAATTTTCTAAAGATAAAGTGTCATAAAACAATGTATTCAGGATGAAGATATCTCTTATTATTTTTAATGTCTCAGGAATTTTCAAATTTGCATTCAATTATAACATATGTCAGGGATATGTTCAGAATGGCAGGTCATTTAACAAAGATTTTGCAGAATGTGCATAAATATAATATCAATCATATAAACAATATCTGGACAGATTTCTGACTTTGCAATACGATAAAGGGCAATTTTAGAATTTGAAAATGTAAACTCACCATAAAGCAAATCTTCTTAACTTCAATTCATTGTAACGTACTTCCACAGATATGAAGACCGCTTCCAAAAATAAAAAAAAATGGCACCCAATCTTATCGGGTCTGTGTAAACACAGATAAGGAAACGCGCCAAATCGTCACGTGATGATTTTTAACCAATGATTTTTCGAACACCCCCTGGTGTACGAAACAGTAATTATAAAACGCTCCTAAAAGAAAAAAAGTATTCAGATTCTGTTATCACTTTTGCGGCGAGTAAGCAGTCGAAACTGGTTTTTGACTATAATAGTGTTTTAAGGAGCGTTTTTCGGTACTAAAAGATCGAAAAGGCGAATTTTTACGTTCGCTCCCTTTTGGAGTCCAGTAAACGCTCGATTGAATTTAGCGTGTAAAAAACCGTTGTGCGTACGGATTTACTTCGTAACTTTTACGGTTTTGCACAACCAACCCAGCTGCCAGTTTAAAACCGTAAATTTTACGGGATTTTTTTTACAGTGTAGGTACGGTTCCAAAATGTATTCTCAGTTTGCTTCATTATTCAACGAGGCAAAACACGCCAATATTGTGAAAGAATACGAGAAAGAGATGATGATGATGATGAATCTCTTTGAGATGAAAGTTGGAGAGAGAAAGATCAATCACGGTTGTTATAAACAACTAGAAGAGTTGTGCCCTTCTAAGAGGGGCTTTTAGCTTGCCAACAGTATCTCGGATATGATTGCCACAGATTTATTAACGAAAGTTGTAGTAGAAAATCTCATGTCTATTGGTGGAGTGCTTAAGAAATAAATAAAACGCATGGAAAACAGAAATGATGAAACAATTGACACTAACTTTCGTTTTGCAAAATATATAAATATTCAATTCCAAAATTAAATACGAAAAAGAAAGAGCCTTTTTAACTATAATAAAAGTAAAGATCTCCGAGAAATGGAAAAATAAATTGAAGTACAGTGATCTCTCACTTATGCGCGAGCGCAGGGGACAGCGAAAAAAACGCGCATAAGTGAGAGACGCGCATTAGTGAAAAACCACAAAAGGGAGCTTAAAAGTGAGACATCAATATAGTGTGCATGTATTGTTAATTAATACTATGTATATACTACTGAAAAATGTAAATAGGATGCTTCAAAATGCAAATACGCGTATAACTTCCGTTGATTTTTTTTAAGAACACAAAGAAAATGGAAATGCTCCCGATTTTTTAAAATCGCTCTCAATGTCGATTATGGGACATTAAAATGCTCCGCTAAAACTTTTTTTGAGGTGCAAGGATTTTCTTCGAATTCCATTTTAAACGAAAGCGAAACTTTCGTTCTTTTTGCCATTTTAAAACGTAACCATCTAACCATAACCAAAACTCCAAAGATGGTTCTTTCGTCAGCGATCAATGCCACGTGGTACATAAAATACTAACCTCTCTAATTGGCTGCTGTATAAATGCGATTTTTACTGACGTCAATCACAAGAACCCCCTCGTACACCCCTGTGTATAAGTTAGAGGAATGTGTTCCTGGAATCTGAAGAATAGAGGAAGAGCGAGGGAATACATTCTTAGAAGTAGAACAAAAAGGGTTTTTGTTCTGCTTTCTTGTTCTGCTGGGAAAAAAACTTTTTGAACTAAGAAAATTTTTGCGACGCGCATAAGTGAGAGGTGCCTTTTTAGTGCGGCGCATAAATGAATAAGAGTTATCATTGTTTTACTATACCCCTGGCCGGACCGCGGAAAAAACGCGCACAAGTGAAAAACGTGCATAAAAAAGAGCGCGTATAAGTGAGATGTCGCTGTATAACTTTTCTGTTTGATGTTTACGGAGTTCCTCGGCGATGAATCAACATAAAATAAGAAAGGAAAAGAAACTGTTCAAATCAGCTAAAAATACCCTGTCATAACTCCTATTTGATATTAAATCATCACAGAATCAAAATAGTATCCTGTGTGTACGCTAATTTATAGACAGACTGTCTGGTCTGAATCTCTTTTGGCACGTAGCCACGCCCACATTCCTGATCATTACCGAAATTTCTGGCCTATTCTAATATAGACGACCAGCAACAAGATATTCCAATCCACTCTACTAAGCTTTATTCGCATCTTTAGTTATGGGATTACGTCACCAATGAATCAAGAAAGACCATAAAAGTTTAAAATACATTTCTTTTTCAGCACATTGAAAAGGTTTCCTGTGTTTCTTATATCAATAAATCTGAAGCAATTCATCGACCGAAACACTTCTGCCTTTCTCAACTAAACTCCAAATGTGACAGGAATCGTTTTGTGGTTTACTTGTAGCATTTTATCTTAGTTCTTTCATTATTTCTCA
The DNA here is from genome assembly GCA_013235015.1 of Araneus ventricosus. Taxonomy (NCBI): domain Eukaryota; kingdom Metazoa; phylum Arthropoda; class Arachnida; order Araneae; family Araneidae; genus Araneus; species Araneus ventricosus. The sequence goes on along the minus strand of BGPR01044269.1, from coordinate 6,089 downwards.
ATCATTTGAAGCATGTGCTGATAGTTGACAAAGAATAGCTTGTTTTTCACTTCTATCAATGTTTCACAACTCATGGATGTAATACAGTACAGACATAGGAAGAGATTCAGAGAAGGTGAGCATAGCTTCGAGAAAGATTTCGTGTTTAAAAATTTTCTCTTTCAGTAACTTTTGGTTACAGTTTGGGACAAACGGTAACGATTCAAGTTTTGTTTCTGTTTCATTCTTTTCATCCAAATGATATCACTTTCAACGCTTATGGTCAGCCGTTTTATGTCTATGAAAAATCGAAGAGCTATACTCCCAACGACTGTTTTACTTAGATTATATAATAATTAATAGGTACTTTTATTCTTAAATATTTTTGAGACCAAGATTTTGACAAGGATATGTCAATATTTGCAATTAAAAGAAGTTCTTTATGACGAATGAAGCAATGGGATGGATTCAGAGAAGCGCATCATCAAACGGTTTTAGTCTTCTACTTCTTCTATAATGTCGCTTTCAAGAAAAAAAAGCAAGAATTTGAACTATCAATGTGGATAATTTAATTAGCTCCTTTTCTACGAAATAATAATAATAAAAAAGTGGATTTTTCAGTTTTCATTATTTTATTTCTATCTCTTTAGATGGAAACGATTTTCAATTATTCGATTTTTCATTTTCTAATATTATCATACCATGCTTTTTAAATTAGTTATATTATTATTTCATCGCATTTTTATTATGAGATACGTGTTAAAACAAAGGCGCACGAAAATTGCACTCGGGATAACAAACTGGACTTTTCAGAGTAAACTGCGGAATGAAACATACGAGAGACAATAAGATATGGTGTTTGCATAGAGCCTTGTCTCATGTAATGTATGGATCATAGAAGAAAGATCTGTTAATTCGTGAACAAATTATTGCAAAAGGTTTCTGAAATTGGAATATATTTGTAGTTCGTTCATCAAGGGGGAGTCATGCTGCAGTTTTCCCATCGTACAGCAGAATGATTATCCTGATATGTGAATAAGTGGCAAGTATGAGGTTGCAAGGAAATGAATGTCGACTGGAACATTTCTAATATAACAATTGTAGTTCACCATTTCAATGATGGAAATGTAATCAAGTTTAGCTATAGATTTCATTAGTCAACAACTAATATTAGTGAATAAACTGAATTAATTACAATTGCTTAATCTTGAAACTGAAGCAACATTGTTGTGTTCAGAAAAGTAGTGGAGCCAGAACTCTCCAAAACGCATTTGCAGCAATTCTCACCTTTTTGCGAGAAATAAATAAGAAAAAAAATTGAGAAACACCTACGTAAAACAGTCCGATCTTCTCCTTAATTTTACACTCAAAAATTGAATTGTTATTTCAAATGAATAAAGGTGATAAACATTAAAGATGTAGCTAAATAGCCTATAAGAATATATCTAAATATATACATTGCGTTTCATTGTGGACATTTTATTATTTCCGATTCCTCACTTATAGTCAGATAAGACAATTATACTCTTTAATATAAAAAAATATTGAGTTATCTCTTCCTGTGCTCCATTCTCTCTCTATTCACTCAACTATAAAGCGTTTTGGTACTCCTTTATTTACTACTACATCTTTGGCTGTGAGTACTTCAGGAGAGAATAAAAAAAATTATTGTGAAGTTATCTCTTCCTGTCTCATTCTGTGTCTCTATTCACGTCGACTATAGAAGTGTTTTGACACTCCTTTATTTACGACTCATCTTTGGCTGTGATACTTCAGGAGAGAATTAAAAAAAAAAAATATTGTGAAGTTATCTCTTCCTGTGTTCCATTCGTCTCTCTATTCCACTCAACTATAGAGCGTTCCAGCACTCCTTAATTTAGACTACATCTTTGGCTGTGATACTTCCAGGAGAAATAAAAATTGATGTGTAAGTCTCTCTTCCTGTGCTCCATTCTGTGTCTCTATTCACTCAATCGTTTGGTACTCCTTTATTTACGACTACATCTTTGGCTGTGATGTTAGGAGAGAATTAAAAAAATTATTGTGAGTTATCTCTTCCCTGTGCTCATTCTGTGTCTCTGTTCAACTCGACTATAGAGTGTTTTGACACTCCTTTATTTAGACTACATCTTTGGCTGTGATACTTCAGGAGAAAGTTAAAAAAAATATTGTGAAGTTATCTCTTCCCTGTGTTCCATTCTGTCTCTCTAATTCCCTCAACTATAGAGCGTTCGGCACTCAACAATTTACGACTACATCTTTGGCTGTGATACTCTCCGGAGAGAAAAATATGTGTAATGATTATCTCTTCCCTGTGCTCCATTCTGTGTCTCTATTCAGCTCGACTATAAAGCGTTTTGGTACTCCTCTTATTTACGACTACATCTTTGGCTGTGATACTTCAGGATAGAATTAAAATTATTGTGAAGTTATCTCTTCCCTCTGCTCCATTCTGTTTCTCTACAACTCGACTATAAGAACGTTTTGACACTCCTTTATTTACGACCTTCCATCTTTGGCTGTGATACTTCAGGAAGAATAAAAAAAATTATTGTGAAAGTTATCTCTTCCCTGACTGCTCCATTCTAGTAGTCTCTATTCCACTCAACTATAAAGCGTTTTGGTACTCCTTTATTTACGACTACATCTTTTGGCTTGATACTTCAGGAGAGAATTAAAAAATTATTGTGAAGTTATCTCTTCCCGCCTTCCATTCCTGTGTCTCTTTCAACTCGACTATAGAGTGTTTGACACTCCTTTATTTCTGAAACTACATCTCTGGCTGTATACTTCAGGAGGAATTAAAAAAAAAAAATATTGTGAAGTTATCTCTTCCCTGTGTTCCATTCTGTCTCTCTATTCCTCAGCAAAGAGAGTTCTGGCACTCCTTAGTTGACTCATCTTTGGCCTTGATACTTCGGAAGCAATAAAAATATTGTGAGTTATCTCTTCCTGTGCTCCATTCTGTGTCTCTATTCCTCAACTATAAAGCGTTTGGTGACTCCTTTATTACGACCGATCTTTGGCTGTAGATACTTCAGGAGATAATAAAAAAATTATTGGGAGTTATCTCTTCCCTCTGCTCATTCTGTTTCTCTATTCAACTCGACTATGAGCGTTTTTGACCTCCTATTATTAGACTACATCTTTGGCTGTGATACTTCGGAGAGAATTAAAAAAAAAATATTGTGAGATTATCTCTTCCCGCTCTCCATTCTGTCTCTCTATTCCACTCAACTATAGAGCGTTCGGCACTCCTTAATTTACGACTACATCTTTGGTGTGATACTTCAGGAGAGAATAAAAAATTATTGTGAAGTTATCTCTTCCTCTGCTCCATTCTGTTTCTCTATTCAACTCGACTATAGAGCGTTTTGACACTCCTTTATTTACGACTACATCTTTGGCTGTGATACTTCAGGAAAATTAAAAAAAAATGTGTAAGTTATCTCTTCCTGTGTTCATTCTGTCTCTCTATTCCACTCAACTATACGAGCGTTCCGGCACTCCTAATTTACGACTACATCTTTGGCTGTGATACTTCAGGGAGAGAATAAAAAATTATTGTGAATTATCTCTTCCCTGTGCTCCATTCTGATGATCTCTATTCCACTCAACTATAAAGCGTTTGGTACTCCTTTACTGACTACATCTTTGGCTGTGATAACTTTGGAGAGAATTAAAAAAAAATTATTGTGAAGTTATCTCTACACTGAGCTCCCATTCTGTGTGCTCTATTCAACTCGACTATAGAGTGTTTTTGACACTCCTTTATTTACGACTATCATCTTTGGCTGTGTATACTTCAGGAAGAATTAAAAAATTATTGTGAAGATTATCTCTTCCCTCTGCTCCATTCTGTTTCTCTATTCAACTCGACTATAGAGCGTTTGACACTCCTTTATTTACGAGCTACATCTTTGGCTGTGATACTTCAGGAGAAGGGCATAAAAAAATATTGTGAGTTATCTCTTCCTCTGCTCATTCTGTTTCTCTGTTCAACTCGACTATAGAGCGTTTGACACTCCTTTATTGACTACATCTTTGGCTGTGATACTTCAGGAGAGAATTAAAAAAAAAATTATTGAGTTATCTCTTCCTGTGTTCCATTCTGTCTCTCTATTTTCACTCTCAACTATAGAGCGTTCCGGCACTCCTTATTACGACTACATCTTTGGCTGTGATACTTCAGGAGAGAATAAAAATTATTGAATGATTATCTCTTCCTGTTGCTCCATTCTGTGTCTCTATTCCACTCAACTATAAAGCGTTTTGGTACTCATCATATACGACTACATCTTTGGCTGTGATACTTCAGGAAGATTAAAAAAAATTATTGTGATTATCTCTTCCCTGTGCTCCATTCTGTGTCTCTATTCAACTCGACTATAGGTGTTTTGACACTCTTTATTTACGACTACATCTTTGGCTGTGATACTTCAGGAGAAATTAAAAAAAATATTGTGAGATTATCTCTTCCCTGCATTCCATTCTGTCTCTCTATTCCCTCTCTCCATAGAGCGTTCCGGCACTCCTTAAGTATTTACGACTACATCTTTGGCTGTGATACTTCAGGAGAGAATAAAGAATTATTGTAGATTATCTCTTCCTGTGCTCATTCTGTCTCTATTCCACTCAACTATAAAGCGTTTTGGTACTCCTTTATTTACGACTACATCTTTGGCTGTGATACTTCAGGAGAGAATTAAAATTATTGTGAATTATCTCTTCCCTCTGCTACATTCTGTTTCTCTATTCAAACTCGACTATAGAGCGTTTTGACACTCCTTTATTTGACTCATCTTTGCTGTGATAACTGCAGGAGCAAAAATAAAATATTGGCAAGTTATCTCTTCCCTGTTGCTCCATTCTGTCTCTCTATTCCACTCAACTATAGAGCGTTCCGGCATCTAATTTACGACACTCTTTGGCTGTGATACTTCAGGAGAATAAAAAATTATTGTGAAGTATCTCTTCCTGTGCTCCATTCTGTGTCTATTCCACTCAACTATAAAGCGTTTGGTACTCCTTTATTTACGACTACATCTTTGGCTGTGATACTTCAGGAAGGTAAACATATTGTGAAGTTATCTTCCTCTGCTCATTCTGTTTCTCTATTCAACTCGACTATAGAGCGTTTGACACTCCTTTTTACGACTACATCTTTAGCATGTGATACTTCGGAAGATTAAAAAAAAATATTGTGAAGTTATGTCTTCCTGGCCTTACTGTCTCTCTATTCCTCTCAACTATAGAGCGTTCGGCACTCCTTAATTTCGACTACATCTTTGGCGTGATATTTCAGGAGAGATAAAAAAATTATTGTAGTTATCTCTTCCCCTCTGCTCCATTCTGTTTCTCTATTCAAGTCGACTATAGAGCGTTTTGACCTCCTTTTTATTTAGACTACATCTTTGGCTGTGATACTTCAGGAAGAATTAAAAAAAATATTGTAGTTATCTCTCCCTGTTTCCATTCTGTCTCTTATTCCACTCAACTATAGAGCGTTCCGGCCTCCTTAATTTACGACTTCACATCTTTGGCTGTGATACTTCAGGAAAGAGATAAAGTGTGTGATTATCTCTTCCTGTGCTCTCATTCTGTGTCTCTATTCCTCAACTATAAAACGTTTTGGTACTCTTTATTTACGACAACATCTTTGGCTGTGATACTTCGGAGAATAAAAAAAATATTGTGAAGTTATCTCTTCCTGTGTTCCATTCTGTCTCTCTATTCCTCAACTATAAGCGTTTGAGCTCCTTTATTTGACTACATCTTTGTGTGATACTTCCAAGGGAATTAAAAAAATTATTGTGAAAGTTATCTCTTCCCTCAGCTCCATTCTGTTTCTCATTCAACTCTCGACTATAGAGCGTTTGACACTCCTTTATTTGCGACTACATCTTTTGGCTGTGATACTTCAGGAGAGAATTAAAAAAAATTATTGTGAAGTTATCTCTTCCCTCTGCTCCATTCTGTTTCTCTATTCAACTCAACTATAAGGCGTTTTAGCACTCCTTTATTTACGACAACATCTTTGGCTGTGATACTTCAGGAGAGAATAAAAAAAAAATATTGTGAAGTTATCTCTTCCCGCAATGTTCCATTCT
>BGPR01044267.1:0-12667 GCA_013235015.1 Araneus ventricosus | reverse complement strand
TACTAAAATTGAGTAGTACATATTGTCGCTGTTTGGCGAAATTTATTCGTCGGTTTTATTGAAAACGAATTATATTTTATATTTGACACTTCAGGCGCCATGTGATTGGGGACAACATGTTTTACGCGCACGAATGTCAAAGTGAAGCATCAATGGGGCAGAAAGGGTTAACGAGGTTTCATTATCATTTTAGCATATTACTACTATTATAGTTTCAAGTTTCGAACATTATTAATATAATTTATTTTATATTTTCAAGTTTCGCCATTTTTAATAATGAACAACACTTAATAGTAATTGCAGAACTTTTCATTTAATAACTATTCTCAAATAAACATATTGAATATTTTATCTTTCTGAATTTTATTTTCAGACATATAAGCAAATGCGAATTCTTGTCGTTGGATATCGCGTGGAATGGTATTACCATACCAATCATCAAAATAATTATCGTTATTCCAACCATACTTTTTTGCAGAGGAGAAATAAAAATTTAAAATTTATTATCAAAAAGTCCATCATCGGTTTATAAAATCCTCTCCAGAAATCATCAGAGTAATCTGTATTTTATAATCAACACTTGTCATCACTTGCAATCATAATACACTTACATGTTCCTAGATGGCAACATCATCTGGACACAAATGAATAATGAATGAATAAATTACAGTAAAGCACCATTTATGCGTTTCTCATTTATACGTCGTTTCACACAGTTCCGATTCATTCCTATTTTTTCTATTGATAAAGTTCTTCGTTTAAACGACTCAAAGCTTGGGTTGTGCGTCGTTTTCTAAGTAAAGGCATGCAGAAAATTCGCAAATTTTCTGCCTCCGTTATAGTTTATCCGTTCCTATTAGGGGGGGGGGCCCTTTCCTAGAACGCAAGGGGGCGGGGTTAAAAGGATGGAGAAGAATGTGAATAACTTAGTCCGCCTTCTTTTAAAGACTAATGAACTCCATTGGAAACCGAACTTATTTTGTTTGTTAAAAAACTAGTGAAAACACTTTCAAAAGACTTTATTCGATTCATAATTCTGTACTTAATGCTTCCAAACAATCAACACGTCAGGCGACGTTTAAGGGTAGTTGGAACCAAGCCTGTTACTTCGATGTACCTTTTCTCAAAATCTGTTATAGATTCACGTTTGAAATTTTTTATACAAGTAAAGTACATCTTTCTCATTATACTAAAAAAGTTTTTAAAAAATTCAAAATTTTATTTTTTACAAATTGTTTTATGTCAAAAACAAAAAATGTTAAATTGGCCACTTAGATGTAACTTTTCTCAAATGTTCTTAATCTGTATCTTAATTCTGTATAATATAAAGGGTTTAATTAATTTTTAATTAATTCAAGAAATTTTTTTTAAAAATTTGTTAATTTTTTAATTGTGAATGTTTTCTCAAAATCTGTTATAGATTCATGTTTGAAATTTTTTATACAAGTAAAGTGCATCTTTCTCATTATACTAAAAAATTTTTTTAAAAAATTCAAAATTTTATTTTTTGCAAATTTTTTTATGTCAAAACAAAAAATGTTAAATTGGCTACTTCGATGTAACTTTTCTCAAAATATGTTATAGATACATGTTTGAAATTTTTTATAGAAGTAAAGTACACCTTTCTCATTGTATTGAAATAAACATTTGTTTAATTTTTGATTTTTTTATAAATTTAAACAATATTTAATTAGACATAGCGAGATTTTACCCTATTTTGACATAAAAAAATTGTTAAAAAATAAAGTTTTAAGTTTTTTTTAAAAAATCATTTCAGTATAGTGAGAAAGGTGCACTTTACTTGTATAAAATGTTTCAAACATGTATCTATAACAGATTATGAGAAAAGGTGCATCGAAAAGGCCAATTCCATATTTCTTGTTTCGACACAAAAAATTTGTATAAAATTAATTTTTGAATTTATTTTAAAAGAATAATTTCAGTATAATGAGAAAGATGTACTTTACTCGTATAAAAAATTTCAAGCATGAACCTATAACAGATTTTGATAAAATTTACATCGAAGTAACAGGGTGAGGGTTAACGGACTTAGGGTTCCAACTTTCCTTGAAAATTTCTTTTTAATTAAATGCCCTACCTGAAGGCAAATGAATCGTATCAAATAATATATATATAATTAGTACTCAAAATAGGCAATAAAGGTGACTTTCCTCACAGAAGATTAATTTTAATTTCATTATTGTTTCCAATACCGTGTAGTAATATATTATTATTATGTTTAAAAAATTAAAATTATTACTTTTAAATGAATTTGCATTAATAGCATTAAATTGTAATAATGAAAGTTGCTTATTAAAATTTCGATTATACGTCTTTTCATTTATACGTCGTTTGAAACTAGTCCCTTGAAAGACGTATAAACGGGGCTTTGCTGTATTTAACTGGAAGAAATTAATTAATGTGGAGAAATAAGTTTCACAGAAATTTTATTGAAATAAATGGCAACCCCATGATCACACTTTTGTGGGCGTTGGCTGCACATTTATACCAAACTCGATGTCGTTAACTGATTATTGTTGTAAAATGTTATCACGTAAACAAACCACCTTTTTTTCCTTCCCGTTGTTGTTTTGCATGCGTTGCTATCAAGGAGATAAGCACACGTTTGATATTCAACAATTAGTACGTATGAAGTTAATTAATTCATTAATCAGGATGAAATGAATAATTCTAAACTTTAAGTATTTCTAAGTTGTTTTTGATATTAATTTTTTTAATAAAAAAATAATAATTTGCGATAGATAGGATTAAAAGGTAAACCTATACAATTATATTGTACAGCTAAAATAAGAAGTTTATCCAATTTTAACCAACAATCGATTGTACATTGTTTTAGAGTGGTATCTTGAACGATGAACTCAAGACTGAAACTTAAATTTAGACAAGCAGGTGAGACTTGCTTTACAATTAGAAAAAAGCAATCTTATTGACTACATGGAGTACAACATAAAATTCTTAAAATGAATTAAAGAATTATCATTTACAATGCTTGCAATAATAAAAAGCGTTTAGATTTCATATTTCATATAATAGCACGAAATGATTTTGCTTTTGCTGACGTAGGAGAAGGCATTACAATGGAAACTTGCCGAAGTCGAAAGTATAGAAATAACTCTTTTAGTGTTTTGTACAGTTTTCCGTCAAATTATTCTCTCCACATTTCGCTGTAACATATTTCTAGATGGAAGTTTCAGTAACATAATCGAGAAATTTTTTTCTCCGCTAAATTCAGACAATATTTCGCGTTAAAAATATCTTCTGCTATTTTATTTGTGCTTTACTCGTCTGAATCGAAGTTCCATTAGGTTAATGAAAGTACGGAAACTTTAGCTGTATACTTGTTGCACCTGAGTTAAAAAATCGCTTTTTCACAAATCCATGCGAAATGTAATTAATATTTGACATCAAAGGGCGCTATTTTACTTGAAATTATTATTTCGATTTTGAATAATTACAAAAAAGTAGGTTGTTACTTTCGAAAATTCTGTTTTGTTTAAGTGTTTATATCTGCAAGTAAAAATATAGATAGGGCACTGATTCTGAAATTGGATAATTGCAGTAAAGTCATTTTACATGACATTACTACCTCATAACAAATGCGCATAATGTCTAAAGAGGGACATTCACCGCCAGTCTGTTGGAAATTCAAATGAAATTGTTCAGTCATTGAATGAAACGTATCACATTGGTTAATTTCATGACGTAGCCGAAGTTACGGCACTAGTCGAAGTTGATTGGTTGTTACAATCTATATGTATTTTGTTAATTTGTGTTTTTATGATAAGCAGTCGAATGAATGGCTGTCCGTGAGTGTGTAAGCTGCAAGAAAGCAGAATGTTTCTTTTAAGTAACTATATTAAAGCTATTTTTTATTTTAAACTAACTGCCTGGTATCTGCGTTAACTCTGCAACATTACATTCACGACATGCCAACACAGTCCACTCCACTTTTTTGGAACATAGCAGGCCAACCCCCTTTATCAATGTGAAAAACCGACGATAATTGGTGTAGACAAAGGGAGAGTTTGGGAAATCCAACGTCGTTGGATTTCCATTCATCCCATTTGGCCATAAATGTGAAATACGATCCTTCGAAGCTGCAGAAAGCTCTCTTCGAAAAACGAAAATCACCCTGTGGGAAGGGGAATTTGGATGGGAGTCAGGGGTCTTGCTTTGAAGGTGGGAGGATGAGTAGGGGGATTCGCAATGCCCGGTAGTGCGTTTTGGAGTCTTCGTGAATGACCCACGTAGATGGATTGGCTTGAATGAGTGGAAAACAAATCCATCATTTGTTCAAATTGTGTAGAACATTCTTGTCTTGAATGTGCAGCTTAACATATAGCTGTGTTTTGTCCTACGTTTCGCTGTGATTCACGTCATTTTTACTTATGCAAGAAGTGAAATGGATCTTAAAATTAAATTACCGTTGCAAATTTGAAGAGAATCACATGAGTATTAATTGACTCATCATCATTCAGTTAGAAGCTAGTTTCTTGACATTAGATTTTAAGTTCGAATTTTAAAATATAAATGTTTGATTAATTTGCTTAGGAGGGTTGTTCGATAAGTCCGTGCAAAAAGAAAGTAAACAAAGTTCTTTCGGGATTAACAGAATTTATTTTTCAACATATTTTCTTTTGAGGTTCATACAATTAGTCCAACGATGTTCGAGATTTTTCAATCTGACCATGTAGAACGATTTGTCCACCTCTTCAAAGTAGGCAATTGATTCGGCAATCAGTTCACCGTTCGATGAAAATTTCTTTCCTTACAGCCATTTTTATATGTTTAGTAACAGTTAGTAATCAAAAAGCTAAAAACCGGGAGAATAATCGGCTGAAGAACCTGATAGCTTAAATCATGTAGTTTTTAGCTCACAACTGCAGAAGTTCTTGCTGATGCATTTATCGTGGTGAAAAAGAATTTTCTCTTTTGCTAGTTGCGATTGTTTCTCCTTTATTTTATTTTTAAATGATCCAGCCAACAAGCATGATATTGTTCGGCTATTGATTTGCTCTTTTCTGAAATTACACCAACGCATCATTAAGGCGGCAATTCACTTGAAGGATAGCCGTGCTATTTGTCCTAAGCCCGGTTTTTTTCACCCATTTTAATCGAAAAATACAGGCACGCCATTCACTTATATTTAAAAGGACGCTAACTCTGAACGAAGGTGGGGGTCGATCTTCTTTCCCTATCTACAGCTGTTTGTTAATCGCTCTTCGATTTTCCCCAGTCAGCAGATTTTAATTTATACTACCCTGAAAGTGAATCAATCTACGCAAGGCATTGTTCTTTTCGCTAGCCTCTTTCAGGGTCCCTATGAAGCGAGACTTTAAACTCCAGCGTTTTCGCTCCGATTCCAGTCCAGACGGAATTCCAACCACCACAAGCAAGTTGGCTGATTTCCATAGATTTTTATGGCTTTTTTCTTCTCGCGTTCCAAAATATCCAGTTTATCTGCGAAGTGAATGGCTGGCTTTAGAGAGTCACCCTAATTCTTCCAGCCGAAGGAGAGGATTTATCTTTTCGGGCGGGGGAGAGGGGCAGAATCCTACTTTCAGCCCATAGTGTTGAATGTTCTTTTGTTTCAGATTGATAGGGATGGAACCAAATTTAATCTACAGGTATAAAAAAAGATGCAAGGACTCCTCTGCATTTCGTCTAAAAAGCTTCAAACTTTCCTAGCAACACTTCTTTGATCCGGTGTGAAAAATCGAGGCGCCCATCTTGCGGATAGTGTACTCATCTGTAAATATTCAAGCAAAATATTACATACATGGTCATTTAAGATGCCCATAGTCTCAGCAATTTCAAAAACCTACACGCCTGTGACATCAATCATTACATCATATATTTTTTTAAAGATATCTTGAGTAGTAACCTCAAAAGGGCGTCTTGGGCGTTGAACGACACATGTCTTCGTATGGTGGTTTCGAAAGTTACCAAACCACTTATTAAGTGTTCTAATTGGAGTTGCAGAGTCAACGTAGTGTTTATCAAGCTTAGCCTTGGTTGCCTGAGCCGTTTACTGTTTCAGAAAATAATGTTTTACAAATACTCAAAATTCTGTCTCATCCATCTTCCAGAAATAACGAAATTGAATCGATTGAATTAAGCATCAAACACGGTCTAATTGTTATATCTGAGTGAAACTTTGTGCGGCAACATTCAACAGTTACCGTCTACTAAAAATAATCTCAATATGGTCAAGGGCCGTCATATCTTAGACTTTGCGCGGACTTATTGAACAACCGTGTATGAAAGATAGATTTTTACTTTTTACCTATAAGAAGTATCAGTGGCGTAGCGATGGAGGGGTATAGATGTCCCGGACACCAATCTTAGGGGGCGCCATGGAGACAAAACGTTAGCGCGTTTATGTCACTTTTTAAAACCAAATATGAATAGGGAGCGTAAAAAAAATACCGTGCCCTAATAGCACAAGATGCTCAACAATATTGCTACGATATCTTCACCAAATATCGTTCAATATACAGAATATGGAAATATAGAACAACGTCGCAAAAATATCGTGCTAATAGGGCCGGGCGCCATTTAAACACACTAAGCCACTGATGGCGATAGAAAGGGGGTGGGATGAAAAATCATGTTATGCCCTAGGTAGGGCTATGCCGATTTTCGATTTATTGAAAATAATCAATATATTTTTTTAAAAAGTCGATTCTTCGATGTCATTTTTTTAAATAATAGATATATCGACTGAATAAAAAAAATCATTTTTTTCTCTAAACAAATAAGATTTTTTTATTGGGATGCATGACCTGATAATTTTTTAATTTAAATAAACCAGTGAAAATGTAGAGCATTCTGAGTTTAGTTTATTACCCGCTATAACTTAAGACAATATTTTTAATTATAGTTTCAGAAATCAAATAGAGTCTATAATAGTTTTTCACAGAAAGTATAAAAAATCATTTACATGTATTTACATTAATTTGTACATTTAACCCTGGAATGGTATCGTTGAGTCAAATTGACTCCTTTTCACATTCAAACTGCGAAACGTTACCATTCCAGGGTTAATGTAGAATGCTGCATTACATAAAAAAATTAAACAGGTTCTTTCCTTTTTAAAGCAATCGTAATAAAATGCCGAAAAAAAATATTTATCTAAAGAACTGCATAAAAAATGAGGAAGGAATATAACGCATGACAGCCACTAATATAAATAAAAGATTCAAAACAAAAATGAAAGTAAAAAGAAAAAGCGCACATAAATAATTCTGCGTTTCTACCCTTTTCACCTTGACGCGAGTGGTCCGCTGAATGAATGCGAACTTCACTCTAAACCATGACGCTCACTTACTCTGAAATCCCAACGATAAATTCATTATCATCGCAATATGATTTAAGGATGAAGAGTGTGTCTCCGGCGTATGCTCCGGAACTGAGTTCCCGGTTAAACTCTCAACACAGTTATCGATATCATATCGATTTTTCAGCCTTAGCAATCTTCTCGATGCGATCTCGATATGAAGCCAAATTGCCAGCGATAGATTTCCAAATCTTGGAACTCAAACTTTTCCAAACAGAAATTTATGTTTGCTTTCTGATGGTTATAATAAATTCTTTTTCTTTCTATGCCTTTCTTTATTTCTTTTTTATTGCGTAATTCCCCTTGGATTCTTCGCACATACATTGAAACTAATTGAATTTAAGATTTAGATTTTCATTTCCTGTTCTATCTGCGAAAGGGTTTGGATAGACTTATAACTGTTATCGACTATTTCGATTCGATGCAATGAACTGTTTAACATCGAAGCCAAGTCCAACTAACTTTGACTATGTTAAGGATACCATTTCGATGCATCGTTAATTTAACGCCAATCCCTTGCCCTAAATAATAATACTGGCTTGACTTTCTTTAGAAATAATAAATTTTTCACGCAAGAGGTATTTTTCTTATTTTTTTACGTAATTTTCCCTTGGATTTTGGAATATATTGAAACAAATAATTTTTAACGATTTAGAGTTTTATTTCCTGTTTCATTCAGGCTATGCCAGCTGAATTTATATGTTTAATGCTTCTTTTGTAAACCATTCCGAACAGCTATTTTTATTTCGTCTAATTGTGATCAGCTATACTACCAATTGCACTAAAATTCTAGTTGCATATTTATATTAAATTATCCGTTCATGCATTGAAAATAAAATAAAAAGGTTAGTTCGTTCAAGTAGTGAATTAATTTTTAATGATTATGGATATTGAATTCAGGATTTATTTAAAACTACTTAATTTAGATTGTTAAAGGTATTCCTGTGTTTCTTTTCTTTTGTGAAAGATGAAAAATATTGATGTTGAATATGTAAGCAGTATTGAAGCTAAAACTCTAAAATTCACTACATTAACTGAAGGAATGACGGAATTCATTAAATATTATGATAGATTGTGACATGCCAACATTTTTAAGCGAACTGCTATTCCAGCATTGTATACTCTGATTAAAAGATTAATACCATTATTTTTTAAATTTATTTGAAGGAAAAAGCAAAAAATACGTTTATTTTTTCAAATGAAAACTAAGCAAGATATAAACTGGACATTCCTTTCATTTGGATTAATTTTGATTAGCCATTGTGTTTAGAGGCGATTTATAATTCAAATAAATAAATAATAAAATCTCGATATATCGAGAAATAACGATTTATCTTAGACGATATATCGTGATATTGAAATCTGGTCATCGCCCAGCCCTAGCCCCAGGCGACACTTACCCTCGCTACGCCACTGCGAATTATACAGAGAAAAAGAGCTGTCAAAAAAATCGACGGTAGGCTGTCTCTGCGAAACAGCCGCTGGGATTGAGGCGCGTAGACTTACTTACCTTACTCAACTGTGACTGAAGTAGATCTATGTGAGTATTAACTCTATAGTCTATAATGACTGTTAGTTTAGTGTGACTATGCGACTTTATCTATGTAAAATTCTTCGTGATTTTGACCAACTTTGCAACTCGACTGTGACTAAACCGTAATTCCAAATTCTAAAATTTTTTTGGCAATCTTCAATGTTTACCTTTCTCACTTAAATTAAACTAAAACCAACTCTCTATGTTATTTGGTTGCGGAGCTATAAGCGTTTAACTTTAGCACAACGTAATTCAACAATTCTTGAGTAATATTTCGCGTGAACATAAGATCGAAGAATGAATTGCCTAATGTACTTGGATAATCTGCGTGCGCGCGCATCATTTGACGTGACGTCATCAAAATTTTTCATGATTGAAAGGAACTTTCAACTTTGATTTTGAACACGATTTCGAACTTTGCAGCTCGACTGCGATTAAACGTTATTCAAAATTCTAAAATTTTTTTTGCAATCATCAATTTCTACTTTACTCTGTTAAATGAAACTAAAACCAACTCTCTATGCTATTTGGTTTCGGAGCTATAAGCGTTTAACGTCGCTGTGACGTCATCAAAATTTTTCGTTATTTGTACCTACTTTGCAGCTTAACTGCGACTAAACCATAATTGCAAATTCTAAACTTCTTTTTGAAATATTCAATGAACCGCTTTTTCTGTTAAATGAAACTAAAACCAACTCTCTATGTTATTTAGTTGCAGAGCTATAAGTGTTTAACTTGAGCGCGAAAAGCGTCATAATTTTTTTTCTTTCCTGACACACCATTAAACCATTAAAGAGAGACCTAAGTCTATGTCAAAAACATTTTTTGGAATTATGAGTCTACTTGTGAATACAATAAGTCAAAACCGCTTTTGCATATGGCTTTCTTTTCATAATTGTATATTTGCATCAATTTTTTCCATATTTGATAACTTTAGGTCCAATAGAACGTTACAACACGCCAGCCTAAAAATATTACCATGTTAACCCTTTCGTTGCCGATAAAATGATTATGCTTTCCATTCAAGGAAAGAAATCGCACCGCGAAAACACGAAGAAAGTATTACTATTTGCTCCATTTCTTAGCAATATTCAGAAATGCAAAAAATAATCGCGGAATATCGCGGCGTGCAAGTAGCAACGAATTCACTTTAATCGATGCAACTTTTCTTTTCGTCGCATGACATGCGACGTCGACCAAGAAGGGGTGAACAGAAAATTATTATCTTCAAAACTGATCGATTTCTTTATTTGCTAAGTTAACGTCACCTTTTGAAGTTGCATGAGAACTATTTGAGAGAGACTTTAGAATCTTGATCAGGTGATGAAGATAACAATAGATCCCGCATTCCAATTTCCACACCACTGTGAACATGCTTCATTTCCGACAACAATTTGAAGTGCACAGACAAAAATGTATGCATAAAATCTCTTTGGTATGGCGTGGCCTGTAAGGCTGGATATCCTGTTCAGCAACGGATTCCGAGACTACCACTTTTGGACGATTTAACACTGGAAAAGGGTGTCAGGCAATGAGTCATATGAGCGCATGTCCGGAGGGTCAATAAAATGTAAACATCACCCTTTTCCCTACCACCCTTCTCCCCTTTCCCCTATTTTGATGAAAATAACTCCGCACGGCGCATGCGCAAAAGCGAGGAGGGTTTCCGAATCCGTTGCTAAACAACACATGAAGAGACTGCTCTAAGCCATTCGGAGCGCTTCGCTGTACACCATTGCAATTTTCAGTCCATCCATTTAGGTGGGTCATTATGGAGGCCTCATGCAAATCATACAGCTGGTCACTTCCACCCCTAGAGTTACTGCTCCTACCTCTCTTCCCGCTTTTGAAATTGGACTTCCGCCCAGATTTTGCAAGAGAGTCTCATTCCCTCTCCCTTACGCGTCTACATTTTGTGGTTTTCGCTTTTGTGAGAGAGCCTCGCTCCCCTTCCCCACGGTCTTATTTCAGTTTTATGATCCAACCCGCCAAATGGAAAACGAACGAAGTTGAGAATCCAAACTTTTCCCCGGACTACGCCGATTCTCATCAGACTTTTGCATTGACGACGGGTGGTTTTGTAGCTAAACATTCGAAATGACTTGGAGCAGTCTCTTCGTGAATGTCCACAAAATCCACCGATACCGAAGCCGATATCAAACAGTTCACATAATCTGTTTTCTGACCCGAAGACGGGTCTGCGGTAGCCAGGTGGCGAGGTCACGGTTTCGAGGGCGGAGGACTCCAGGTTTGAAACCAGATTCTACTAAAGACTGTGTGTGGATGATGCACGTTATATTTGACGTTGAGGGTGAAACTTCCTCCCGCTGATGTGTTGCAGAAGTTTGGAGAGTAGGACTGCGGCTCAGGTTCTATCCTGGTCATCTGAGCACGTTTCTAATTTACTAGGTCAGTCTCAAAACATCACTCATGCTGCTTGAAAACGGCACATTGATATAATTAAACTGAACAAACTGAAGAAACCCGAAGGCAGGGACATTTGCTTTCTTTGATGTTATATGCCATTGTTAAAGAGTTCCACTGCATGTTGAGAATATAATAAAATAATACTTGATACTTTGTGAAAAAGGATTATCATGTATAATATATCAGATGATACCAAGTTGTGCCTAATGAATTATATGAAAAAGAAAATCACCCATTTCATTCAACATTCTCAGAGAAACAAATGCATTTACATTCAGCGGAAAACTCTCCAATTAACCCTCCAAGCATGGTTTGATTTTTAGATTTAGTTTTAAAAAATCTTAGGCTAATTTTAATCGCTACGTATTTGGAAATTATACGAAAGTTCGAATACTTTTGCTATGAAACGAACTGCTATTTATAGGTAACTCTATAATAGAGATATCTGCTAAAGTACATGGAGAAGTTGAGACTCGATTTCTACGTTGGCGGAGACTATTGGATGAATTATAAATTCATATTCAATATTTGCATTTTATCTTGATTAATTTTCTATTTGAACATACCAGCAAAAGGACGAATATGGATTACAAATTCAATTATGGAAACAACTTAACCCTCTGACTTCCGAATTTTTTTTAATCGCTAATTAGATACAAAGTTGGAAAACATATTCAAATACGTTTGAATGAAGAAAATTGTTGTTTATGTGCAAGGCTTTATTAGCATAATACGATTCAACGTTGTAATAGATCTAAGTAAACACAATAGCTTGAGAAAATCACAGGAACAGAAAATAGACTTACCTCATACACGCGGAAATCGCGGGATAAGCAGTCATAGGGGTAATCAAATGGAAGTTAATTCAATTAATTTATATAAAAGTTGATGACCTTAAAGATTAATGATCAGTAAAATCACGGCCCATGTATTGGGAAAGTAATCCAATAGAAAATTATTTTTCGTTCCGAAAATGCAATTCTAATCTCTCTTTTTCTCTTTTCTCGGGACAAAATACGGCTTCGGAATCAATTTGTAAGACTTCTTTGGCGTTGAATCGTGTGTCAAGTTTTCACTTCGGTTTCCCTAATTATATGCATGTTATTGAAGTGTTTTACTTTCAGAAGGACTTTACATGTAGCTGTTGAATATTCCTAGACCTTAAACTTTATTTATATCATTTTATCTTTAAAAGTTAATTTTTTTATGTAACAGAAACTATGCAAACTTCGAAACACTCTCCAGTTAAGAAATGTGCGTATCAGATGTTGGTTATGTGACAGTGGATTATCCAAGATTTAAGGAATGCTTTTCTGAGGTATTGATTTACATAACTAATTTTCAAT
>BGPR01044266.1:0-12667 GCA_013235015.1 Araneus ventricosus | reverse complement strand
GGGAATACCCGGAAAAGTGCTTACTCGGTATTTTTAAGAGGCTCTTGATGCTAATAGGTACTGAAAATCAAACTCAGACACAGGGACGTGGCGAGCGTCTCACATCTGGGGGGTGGGGTGAGATCCAAAAACTGACGACTCTCATGACGAATTTCAACACTTAAAAGACAAATATTTTTATAGTGCCTAATATACATATATGTTCCTGCTATGATGCATAATATCGTTTTCAATGATGAGGATACGAAATATCTAAGAGCTCAAACAAAGACAAAAGATCTGCCTTAAAAAAAAAAACAGTAAAAAAATAAAGACAAAATTTAGCTTAGCAAAGGCACGATTTTATTCCCTCCTCAGTAGGAAGTCCTAACTCTCGATGGAAAATCATCTCGTCCTCTATAAATCACTTTTGCGACCATTTATTAGCTGCGCTTTCCCAACGTATCTGTGTGGGTTCAACCCATCAGAAAAACTGTGAGCTCTACAAGAAAGTTATCACAAATGTCCTCAGAAACTAAATTTATTCGTAAAGATCTGAAACGCAAAACCATTTGAGATTTATTTAAATATAGCCATAAAATATTTGAACAAAATGGATAATAGATATTAACGAAGCCGCAAGAGAGATTCCAGTTCATGACCCTAGTATAAGAACAGACGCAGAGCAAAGCTCTATTTAGAAGCACCCTCACCTCAAGACTTTCTGAATCGCCATATAGCCTGATTTGGCCAATATAATCAAAAGAACATATCAACAATATAGTACAATTTTTTTAAATTTAAATTATTTCATTATCACTATAATTCCTCTGAACTGAATTTTATTTCTTACCATCATTAAATTCAATTAATCATAAATGATATATTCTGATACATAAATAATATACATACATATAATATTTAAATAATACGAATAATAATCAATCCTTGGGCTCTTAACACATCATGCCACTAAAATTTCATTCATAGATGTGGATAATAAAAAAAAAATCACAGTCTGAAAGATCCCTCCTTTGGTCATTTCTTATTACTGAAATAATTATTGCAATTCAGGTATTTAAAATATTATGGAAAAAACACATCAAAGTGTAAATTTTTTTAAATATGCAAACAATAAAAATATCAATTTTATTAATCTTTAATTTTTTACACTTAAAATTTGAGAATTATTTTATTTAGAATCAAAAGTGAAATGTTTTTACATAGTAGGTATTTGGCCAAATCATTATTCGTTATATCACTAATCTCGATGCTAAAAAAACACTGCTTCGAAATTCAACTCAATTTGAATTTCCGTTTATTACTATTATATACACGGCATTCGAACGGAAAAAGCTCATCCGAGTACTTGAAAAATCGCAAACATCCGCTGATAATATATATGCATAAATTTGCAGAATTTTTGAGATCTATTAAAACAAATCATGTTAAATAAACAAATAATTAATGCAGCAAAAAGCAATGTAAAATAATGAAAAGCAGTGCAAGTTGGCTAATTGGAAAATCTTTGTGCAAAAGTGAATACAGCATGAGAAAACGGCAATTTTAACTAAAAAAGGCAAAAAAAATCTGTTTTTAAAATTTAACACCTTTAATAAAGAATACATAATGAATAAATAAACAGTGTGAAATTTTAATTAACAAAGCAAAAATATTCATAGATTTTTTTAAAAGTAATGTTAATAATCTTATTTAAAGCTTAAATTTAAAATAATTCAAAAAATGAGAAATATTTAATTGCTGTTTTGATTGGATACATTGCTTGGATTCTTGAGTCAATAAAGAACCTTAAAAAGTTATTTATTCACGATCGATGAGCATACAAAGTAAAGACGAAAGCAATTTAGAAATATAAAAGAATTTACAATTTTCATTCTTGACATTTAAAGTAAGCAAAATAAATTCGAATTACAGATTATATTTAGGCATT
Source organism: Araneus ventricosus (assembly GCA_013235015.1). Classification (NCBI taxonomy): domain Eukaryota; kingdom Metazoa; phylum Arthropoda; class Arachnida; order Araneae; family Araneidae; genus Araneus; species Araneus ventricosus. The sequence goes on along the minus strand of BGPR01044266.1, from coordinate 10,737 downwards.
ATGCGTATAGAAATTTTAAGAATAGAGAAAAAATCGAATTACTTACGAATTCGGATAAAAAATGTTTGAATTAACCAAGTTCCGCAGTAATAATAATGATTTAATTCACCTATTGTAAAGCAGGTTTGGTGTATAAAAGTCGCACTGTACTTTATCAGTCCCGCTTTCTGGATTGAGATTTCTTTATGTTGTCTTTAACTTTACTACTGTTCAGAATAGTGTCCATTCGAGTTTCCTACCCAATAAGAAGTTAGGGGTTTTTGTGATGTAAAAACAACTGCATTCCCCCGATCATAAATCTGTCAGTCTACTTCCACCCCTTTTTTCCACAAATGGTGCAATCCGAAGACACCATGAAATTACAGGATTCTTAAACTGTACTGCTCGCAAAAGCTTCCAGGGTTGGAAAAGATATTATTTTGTGTATTTGTTTCCTTATGTGGTATGTGTATTTGTTTCCTTATGTGGTATGTGTATTTGTTTCCTTATGTGGTATGTGTATTTGTTTCCTTATGTGGTATATTTTAAAGTTTCTGCACATAATTATCAAGATTTTGGAAGAGAAATGCTGACATTTTACATAAGAGAAAGAACGCCCCCCAAAATGAGAGCTAGATATATTTTTCTAGCATTAAACACACAGACGTTCAAAAAATAAATAAAGATGTTACAGAAAGATTAAATTTTTTTTTAAAATCAAAAGTGAACATATCCATTTTACAAAGTTGGTTTTAGAAGTGGATATTTTTAGTTTTGCTAAAGAATTAAGAACTTTCGGTAATTTTCCAAAGAGGAAAAAATAAGTTATGAGACAAAATTGAATGATACTGCACCCTCCTACACAGTTGGGTACTCAGATGAGAAAATTGTAACAAAACGCTTTTTGGAAAAAAGTGTATATGTTCACTTTTGTCACTCCTCATATGTAGTTCTTCAAAAATATTTAACCTTTCATTTTTAAAGAAGCTTTTCTATGACCTTTTTTCTTTGAAATCTAGGTAATGCACATTTTTAATAGAGAAAAAGGAATATAAAAAGTTCCCAAACTTTATTTTTAAGCAATAGTTTGTTGCTGAAGTCAGCGGCATAAGATTGTGACATTTCTTAAAATTCCTGAAACAATTTAGCATTTGAATAATGTAATTATTATTAGCAGCTAACAACTTTGCATATTTTAAGAGGCTGAATTTTACACTCTCAGGATTGAAGATGCTTCAATGCAATCACTGAATGTTACTGCTAGTCAAGTTTCTTTCTGTATAAAAAAAAAATCGATAATAGAAAAAAAAATTATAGTAAAGTTGGAGAGAAAAGAAATCCATTCATTCATATAAGCTTAGCAAGGAAAGGTTAAAATATGTTTCACACCGAGTTAATATACGTCTCCTGTTGTCTAATAAATCGCATCATTATGGCTTGTATATCAAATTAACAAAATTTTTATATAAAATAATTTTTTTATAAATATATGATGAAAGCTAACATACTAAATGAATGTTATTAAAAAATTGTTAGCATCTCTCAAAGTTTCTCAAATCAATATTATAAAAAATTTAAATAATTATTTATTCCTTTTCTATGTCGTGGAAAAATTTCCATAAATGTTTTCTTATATTTAAAAATATAAAAATAATATGCAAAATAAGCCCACAGTAAACATTAAAATTTACACTGTCTTTTCATTTTTTGATTATTGTTACTCAATTCTTCTATCGAATTAATGTTATTTTTTAAATTCTAAGATATTAAGAAAACGTAGTATTGATATTTTCTCTTTTAACTCATCTGAAAGAAAAAAGTAATAAAGACATAAGATAGATGAGGATATTTGCATTAAAAACTCTTTACTTTCTCACATGCGAAGTAAACAAACAATTATAAACACCAAAAAATTTCACATCAAGATTTTGATGATTTTCTACATTAGAGTACCCGAATACGAAAAAAACATTTTCTGGAATTATATAATGTCTGTCGCTTCGTCCGTCTGTAAACACACACCGATTTCGGTGTGTAGTTATTTTGTCGGCAATATCGACTTGCCGTGACTTGCAAGGGGTGACAGTTTTATTAGGGAGTACACTAGAAAGTCTAGAGAAGAACGCTGCCGCTGTTTACAGATGGGCAACGGAAAATTTCGGGATCTACAAAACAGTGCCAACTCATTTCTCTTTCGTTGCTCTGAAAATTTAATTCACTTTGTTTTTTTTCCAGCGTTTCAACAAATAATTCTGCAAATGTCGTGGATACGCAGAATAAAATAATACGTTCGATCACTTTTTCAAAATGTGCCGACTCATTTGTCAATTTGCCGACTTCAGAAAAATCTGGGGGGTGTCACCCCCCCTACCCCCCCTTCGCCACGTCCCTGCTCAGACATTAAAAGTTACAGCCATTAGATTTTGAGAAACGCAAATAAAAAGAATTTAGTGCAATTTCCTCCCTCCGCAACAGGACTCTTGTTGCCGCAGACTCGGCAAAGATGGAAAAATTTATTATCATATATATATATATATAATTTTACGAAATTATGGGCATGGTTTAGAATAAATATTTTATATGCAAAAACATCAAAATATCTTCATACACTCAAATGACAAAAATCATGGGATAGCAATATGCAAATAAACAGATGACAGGAGCATCGCTTAAGAAATGTATAAATGGGCATTGTATTGTCAGGGTTTTCTTTGTACTCAAGTGATGCACGTGAAAAGTTTTCTGATTTGATTATGGCCGCACGACAGGAATTAACAGACTTTGAACAAAATGCTAGTTGGAGCTAGAAGCATGGAGCATTCTATTTCGGAAATTGTTAGGGGATTCAACATTCATCGATTCCAGTTGTCAAGAGTGCACCGAGAATATATAATTTCAGGTATTACCTCCCACCATAGACCGTGGGATTAGTTTGTAAGTACGAGGCATGTTTTTTTAAAGTAAGTACCGCTTTGAAATGGGGCCGCTGCAGCTGACGTTCCGCGCATGCTCGTTGAGTATCTGCATCTATTGGCCAGCCAACAGACGCTATTACGGAAGAATTCGACCGTATTTAAGTCGGTTTGTGAGTATTTAAAATGCCTCGGTCAATTGAAAATCCCGCCGACTGTGAAATACGCTCTGACATTCGTTTTTTTAATGCAAAAGATGTGAAAGCGACTGAAAATCATCGGCAGATCAGTAATGTGTGTGAAGAAAACATTATGAGCGAAGGAATGGTAAGAAAATGGGTTAGAGCATATAAAGATGGCCGCACGAATGTGCATGATGAGGAAAGAAGCGGGCGACCTTCTGTCATTAATGAAGACTTGGTGCAGAAAGTTGATGGAAAAGTTCGATAGAACAGACGCTTTACGATTTCATCTTTATCTAATGAGTTTCCTAATCTAAGTTTCCTATCTTTCCTAATCCTTTATCTGAAGTTTCAAGAAGTGTTCTTTATGGAATTTTGACAGAACCGTAAGTTGTGCTCACTATGGGCAGGCGGCGGATTTCTATGAGTATGGAATACAAAAGCTGGTTATAGAATACGACAAATGCCTTAATATCGGTGGAAATTATGTTGAAAAGTAGATTAAAGTACTGGTTTTCATGTGAAAATAAAATTGATAAAAAAGTACACTTTTGTGTTTTTAATTTCAAAACTGTACTTACTTAAAAAAACAGCCCTCGTATATTTGACCATGAGAGTAATAACAAAAATGATCTAAAACATCTATTACAAGACATCTGATTCAGTGATTGCGTAATTTTTTCCATAATCCCTTAAAGTTTTGAAATGATAAGCTATTCAGTGTAATACATTAGAGTAGCGTTTCCCAACCCTTTTGGCTGTGCGGACCACCTGTTGTGTAAAAGAATATTTTGAGGCCCACTTAGTAAATATACAAGTAAAAACATACAAACAGATGTAATACATATACATTATATTTACGTATGTGTCAGTAATCAGCAAAACTTACTATAAAAAGATTAAAAATATATTGTTTATAAAGCAAAAAACTTTATTATTATTACTTAGCATTCTTAATGCAAGAGAACTCAAAAACGTTCAAGATTTAATATAAAAAAGCTCAATGGGATTTTTGACATTGTTTGTCCCCCACGAGAGAATCAATATCTGGATTAACACTTGAAAGTTTCAGCCTCAAGTCACTTTCTACATTCAGACTGTTTCTGAACTTATGTTTAAAAAAAAACTAAAGTTGAAAAATCACGTTCACACAAATAAGTGGTCGTGACCCCATCAAATGCTTCAGTGTATGTTTGGCAATTGCTGGATACTGTTGCCGAACATTTATCCAGTATGGGACCAATGATATTGTTCTAAAAAACCAATTTAGAGTCTGGCAGTGGCGAATCCGGGGGGGGGGGGTGGCGGGGGGCCGCCCCCCCCGAGTTAAACCAGAATTCTTGATTTTATTAAAAATCACTACAACTGTTTGTTCTTAATTTCCCTTTTTAAAAAATAATGAAAACGTGACAACATTGTTTTCTGGCTTGACAGGCTCGAAAATTTTCCTACTTTTCTAGTCATTCCACTTGTACTTGTGGCGTTAACACGGTCGAAAATATTTTTTGTCTTGTTATTTCATTGCATTTTTTATTAAATTATCGAAAGTATTGTACTGGTCTTTATGATTCTTATTGTCAGGTGAATAAAGTCTGTAAAGTTAAAGTGTTTTGGTTTACATAAGCCATGAGGTTTGACATTCGTCACAACGATACAAAATATTTATGATCTCAGCCCCCCCCCCTTCCCCGACCCGAATTCTGGATTCGCCACTGGAGTCTGGTGACATGATAGTTCAATTAACTAGTCTTCTTCATGATGATAGTTTCACTTTCTTTATGTAGTCTTCTTCAAAAGGGTTTCTGGTCCATTGGTTCTTGGCTTGAATTTTCGGAAATTAGCACCCTAAAATATATACGAAAAAGCCTACTGACTGCTCAATTACTCATTCAAATGAATGAAGGAAAACATTTATAGCCACAGTATAAGGAAATAAAATTTATTAGTATTTTTTTAAATTTTATATTAATATTACTTTTTTAGGTATTAAAAATGTATTAATACAAAAATTTTAAAAAGATATAATTTAAATTACCTGAGGTTTGAAGCAGAAAATTGGAGGTGATCTTGTATAGTTATTGCTGTTGTCCTATCAATTTTGACGTCGTCGGCTTCCAGAAAATCATTTAGGGCTGGAAATGTGTCAAAGCAATTTTTTCTACTTTTTTAACCCATCTTTGAAGTTTAATTATCATTGCTTTTACCTTGTCTTGCACAAAAAGCTTATGGAAGTCCTTACTATGCAGTGTTAAGTTGAGAACACTGAGAATATCTGCCAAATATGCTAACCGTTTCAACCAGTTTTCATTGGTCACACTGTCTAAGTAGTAGCTTACATGTTTTCCCCATCAAACTCTCCCTCCTGAAGGAAACCATTAGTTCGTCCCGGAGTTCAAACAATCTTGACAACACTTTACCTCTCGACAGCCACCGAACCTCACAGTGAAGTAAAAGTTGTTTGCGTTCACTGACCATTTCATGGCACAAAACACCAAACAGTCGTGAATTTTTAGGCCTTGCTTTGATAAAGTTGACAATTTTTACTGTATCGTCAAGACTGTTTTTCAGACACTCGTCCAAACCTCTAACTGCAAGAGCCTCTCTATGTATGCTACAATGAGTCCATTGAACCAAAGGGGCAACCGACTTCACTTTGGCGACTAAACTAGTATGGATTCCCGACATAGTACAAGCACCATCAGTTGTCGAACTTACACAATTTGACTAATCTACTTCATTTTCTTTTTAAAATTGTCAATACATTTGAAAATTTCTCCACCATTTGTTTTTTAGGCAAAGGCTGGCAAAACAACATTTCTTCTTCAATATTGCCATTGAACTCAAAACGCCCATAAGTTAATAAATTAGCCTGGCCAGCAACGTCTGTACTTTTATCAAGCTGCAGCGAGGAATATTCGCTGTTTTAAAACAGTCTTCACAGCTTTTTTCACACTTTCCGACATTTCATCAGTTCCTCTTTTTACAGTTGTGTTTGATAAAATAATTTTATTTATTTTTTTGCTATACTTTCCATCAAACAAAGCATTTCTTATTATTTTTGCCGCAGGTATAATAAGTTCTTCTCCCACAGTGTGAGCTCAGTCCTTCTTTGCGATTAACAAAGATAACTGATAAGAAACTTAAGCTATTTTGTTTGTTTTGTGTTGAAGATTTTTCCATTGTCGATTTAGCCATAGAAAAATTTCTCTCTTTTTGATTTCAAAGAAATCAAGAGATTCTCCCACATACTCAGGATGTTTGGTTGATAAATGCCTTTCAAGTTTTGATGGTTTCAAACATTCGTTGGACAGCGTTTCACACACTGAGGCATAGGCTCGTCCTCAGAACCAGAAAATACAAACCCGTATTTTAAAAAAATTAACGGTTATTATTTACGAAAATGCATTTTAGGTGTTTTTGCTTTTCTACTACAATTTGGACTTGATATTGAGATAGTAATACTCTCACTACTTGTAGAATTAGATGTGGAAGTTCCTTCATCAGAGTTGACAGCTTCCTTTTACGGCAAGATCTAGTCCGAAACCAATCATATTGACTTGAAGCAAAAATAATTCACAACAGACACAACGAAACAACACAGCCAAAGCTAAATTCGTGCACAGGGTAGGTGGGAGGAGAGCGTTGACCTTGACGATTGATGAATCTCGAAGCTCCACTTGTCATATTCACGGAGCTTTTATTTTGTATTAATTCTTATTAAACGTGGTGTCTAGTGCTTGTGCGTCAATTTTTAATTTTAAACTTTTTTAACTGTTAATTGAACGAGAGTTTTTGTTCTGGTTTCACTTCTTCTGGTAATAAACGTGTTAGATGAAGCGAATGATATTTTGATTTCAGTAATATTTAAGGCCTCTATTTCTTGAAAAGTATTTTTCTCCCATGCATTTACAGTTATTGCTACGCTGGTAGTGTAATTGAGTTATTTCTTTTGATAATAATAACAGAGTACCCGACTTTAACTCGTGAATAGCGTTTCGCGGCCCACAAATAGGCTACCCGCGGCCCATGTGTTGGGAACCACTGCATTAGAGGCATCTAGTGGTTTCAACGTTACTCCAACACTCTTTTGTGATGCATAAAAAAAAATGGCATGTTACATCAGGGTTATATCATCATAACACTGGTTTAGTTATTAAAGTTTCCTGTAATTTTTCAAATGCATTTTGACGCTCATCCAACCAATTGAATTTCACATATTAAAAGATACCTAAGTTTAGCATACTAGGGAATAAATTTATCATAAGCAGTTACAGGACCTTTGAAGTTCCTTTACACTTTTAACTTTGAAGTTTCCTTAGTGTGAGTATTCTTAAGAGAAACTTTACATTGTTCAATTTCATAAGCTCAAAAGTTAATTTTAGTTTGAACAAAAACACATTTGGAAAAATTGAGTTTGATGTTTTCCTTTTAGCTAATGCCCAAGTTTAGTTTTGTTTAGTTATATTAATGTCCCGTTTTGAAGCAACACGAGGGCTATTTTGGGACGGACCTCTTCATTTTGAACCGCGGTCAGATGACGAAGACCTAATATTCTTTGAATTAATCTACTGAAAATGGTAGGAGCTACTTTAATGCTAAACTGCACCATTCAGAGCCATCTTATCCAAAGGGCTAATTGAGCTGTAGCCCAGGGGCGTCTATAGATTCTTTATGTTCATTTTATTGTAATTTTGAACCACAAAATTTATTTAAACAGAATTTTAAAAATGTTAAAATTAAAAATAAGATTAGGGCTGGTAACTAGACAGCCATCCATTATTAAGTAAATATATGTATCAGTTCAAAAAAAATATTCATACTGAAATAACCAGTGAAAAATCCTAAAACTATGTATGTGATAGAAGCTACCTGCATTATCTATACTTATAAAAGACAATGTTTGTGTGCGTGTGTGCGCGCGATGTCCAGACGAATCTATCGCACTTACAGCCATGAAATTTGGCACACAGGTAGTCGTAATGGTGACTCAATGCACCAAGAAGCCGAAATTTTAAAATTTAATCTAGAAATTTTTTTTTAATTTAATGTTTTGTGTTGTTTTGGGTGATTTTTCGCATTAATTTCTCAATAGCATGGTTTCGGATAACTGTGCGAAAAAAAAAATAGATACGCCATCGGAAAAAACAAACCATTTCCGTTCTAATGAAGTTTGTTTTGTACGTCTAACGTAATTTACTGAATTTTGAAATTTTTTTGAAAAATAGTCACTTTTAAGGTAATTTTTTATTCGGATTTCTTGAAATTCTCGCATTCGCCTTTCTAATAACGTTATCATTTTCAATTTTTTTTCAATTTATAACTGGAACGTTACTGTCGGGATTAAAACAAGAACCGTTAAAATACCTCTTCCCGTTTTTCTAAAATTAATTTTTCCCTGAACAGTTCAAACAGTGTTTTTGCTAGCGACCTTTCCCAACGAGACATACTACGGAGAATCCCCGACTGCATTGTTGCAATTTCATTGTCTGGTTACGTGACCTTCCTTGCGGCAGGTGACGTCATTACTTTCGCGTTCTGCGAGGAGATGATTTATTTACTCGATGGCTTCGATTATTATTTTTAAGCGTGTCTTAACTTATTTCTTTGCCTTTCATACTTTGCTTGCGGTGTAATAAATATCACATTGTAATTTTTTAACATTGTTTTGGATTAACAGTACTAAACTCAATAATATTTATATTTCTGTTTTGATTTCGTTTTTAAAACTTTCATTTATGTAATTGTATGTGGGCTTTTTTATTTTGTTGAAGTCCCGATTCCACGGGCAACGCCATGCGCGTACTGCTAGTCAATGATAAAGTAGGCTGCACGCTGATATAAAATGTCAGTGTACTGCATCAGATTTAGTTCTTTAATCACACTACAGAGCGCTATATGCAAGAATATTATACAGTATTATCCCTGTTTTACACTTTTCAAAGGAACAGAGGAAGGGTGAAAAATGTGGGAAATCACTTACATAGGTAAAAAAGCTTTAGAAAAACCAAGGGGACAAAAAAAAAGTGGCGTAAATCACGGGAAAAGTTAAGGATGGGAATGTAAATTCGGGGTAATACTCTATGTCGTATTACAATTTAAGTGTAGTGTGATTATTTTAAATACATGAAAATATACTGTTTATACAGAGTGGTCATAAATTATTGAACCTATTTTAAAAATTAATAATAAAAAAACCCTTTCGTTTTTTTAAATGAGAGAGTAGCTCAAAAAGTTTTTTTTCAGATAGTTAACGCGCCGTTACGACGCACTAAATCTGCTGCAGTGGGAAATTTCCAATGCAAGTGTCAAAATGGCTACCGTGCAGCAGAAGGCACGTCTCTGGTTCCACGAAAGCAAATCAATTGTAACAGTTGAAAGACGTTTTTGGTTAGGGTATTGAAATTGTCGGTCTCCAAGTAAAAACTCCATCAAGTGTTGTTATGAGCAATTTAAGCGAACAGGAAGGGCGCGTCTTAGGAAAGGTGCTGAACGACCATCTGTCTCAGACGAAGTTGTTGAACGAATGAGGGAGACATTCATTTCTTAATTGCTCATACCGATACTTAATGGAATTCTTATTCATTACTTATCGACAGTAGAAAATAATTTTTTACTGCGTATGTGCGTACTTATGAATTTTCTTTTATAATTTGGAATCCAGATATATTGGGCAACTTATATAAAAAATGCAGTTTAATACAATTAAGATTTAGAAAGATATCGGCATTGCAGCGAGCAGAAGTTTTGTTGCTTTTTAAGAGAAACAAAATAATGAGGGATTTTCCACAAATTGCAGTTTCTAAACTTGAATCTTCGAATACTTTTATTGAATTTTACAAAGATTGAATACCCGTGGATACTTATAAATAAAATACATAATTTAAATTAGTTAATAATAGTTCGATGATTATTATACGGCCCCGGGACCCTACCACTAAGCCACCGTGGCCCCAAATCTAACTACAATGAAAAACTATTTCATATTAATTTTTCTATTAATCAAGAGAATACATTAAAGATACTTACTTTGGTGCAGATAGCACTTTCTGTTAGGGCCTAAACTACACTGAGCTTATTTTGTTATATATGTAAATTTAACAATAAATTACTAAGTATGAGTCTAGTAACAAAAAAAAAAAAATGGCTAAAACCAGTATAAAATTGAGTGAAACACATCATAAAGTGTATATGTCTTTTCTTCAAGTGAAACTTAAGAATTCCGACATGCTTAGCACTAATTGGTAATTTAGAACTAGTCTTTTGCACAAAAAACATTTACTTATTTGTGAAGATTTGAAAAGCAGCATAAAAAAAGTTAATGTTTGCAATTAGACTGCTTTTTTTTGTTAAATTTCTAACCCAAATGGATAATTTCAAGTGTAATCTCATCGAAGACACATTAATTTTTTTCTCACTAAGCATTCATATCTGAAAGGATATCAAATGTTTTTGAATTCTTTAGATTGCGATTTACCACTATTTTCTGGAAAAATTATTAGTGGCAAAATAATGCGATTCATCGATCTTTTCTTGAGTACAGATCTATGAGGAAAAAAAAAAGGCAAGAATTATATCTCATTTTACAATGGTGTAGAAGGAACTCATAACAATTAATTGTATTTTGTAGCACAGAATGGACCAAAGACAAAATCTTTCTTCAGCCA
>BGPR01044265.1:0-12668 GCA_013235015.1 Araneus ventricosus | reverse complement strand
TATTACTAGCTGTTACCCGCGACTTCGTGCGCGAAGAATTTGAATTAATCTTTTTTTTTAATTCACGAATGTAAATGTTTTGTTACATTTTGAAAGGGGAAAGGAAAAGTTCTGACGGAGATAATACTTAATTGGACGGCTGACAGGAGTGTACTGTACATGTATGCTGATACTTATGTAAATTGTTTATCTATTCTAATATACTTTTGTATATAACATTATTTACACGGATGTAGAGGTTGTGTGGGCTGAACACACGTGAACACGCCATGTATAGTTGCCCATGCGAAAAATATGGTTTTTCCATATGTACATCTGCCACTTTCAGTATCTGGCCCTGAGCCTGACAAATGACATATTGAAAGGGATTTGTTACCTTCTGAACTGAGATGATAAATCCTTCGGCATTATCGGAAGGCGTGGAATTAAAATACTCTCTCTTCTCCCTATATCAGTCATAACAATAGCATTCATAACGTTTGGACCTTGGTGTGTAATTTGCGACCGTGTGCCATTGCGCAGTCTCGGTATATCGAGGTTGCGTATTAGTAGTACTGGCACAGCGGCATTCAATCTCGGCTTGTCGGAAGGTGCCCTGACAATTCTAAGATGTTGAAGAGCTCTACAGTATATGATGTTCCTTGTTAATGCCCATTACCGTATCTACAGATGGATGTTTTGTAATACCTCATTGTGAAATTTAAACAAAACATCAAGAGAATAATTCACTAACGTCATTGGATCACTGTGTAACCGCATTAAAAGCTGCAAATGCAAGGACAACAGGAAACCGGAAGTGTAAAGTCTCCTTTGTTGTTAATGGTCAAAGAAAGCAATATTTTCTTATATTAACTTTAACACTGGCAGAAGCCCGCGCGCGAAAGAGTAATTTCGTTTGAATTTATTTCTATAAGAATAAAAAGACTTGTTAGAAATTACGTTACAAAAATATTTTTAAACCTTACAAACAATCAGAGAAAACATTTCATCGCAATGTAATTAATAGCATTAAAAAGATCATTTTCTGGTCTTTAAAATGGCATAAAAATAATTGTTGTCTAATAAAGATTTCGGAAGTTATTGGCAAAAAACGTCTAAGCAATAGGCTTAAAAGCGGCTAATGTTCGTTATTTAATTAAATATCTTAAGAACTAATTAACTCTGAAAGTTGAAAATAGCACCTTGTGTGTAAATTTCATGTCGCTACCGATCACCGTTTAGGAGGAGTTCTTGTGAACGACCGATCGACCGGCAGACAGACAGATACATGTAATTTCTGCCTTGTTTTATAGATATTTATAAACATAAGCAAAACTTTCAGAAACAAAGATAAATTAGTTCAAAGTCTAACCGTTTCCTAGCAGCGAAGTAGGTATAAATTTGCGTTATTTCAAAATCGTCTGCACGTAAAATTTAAAAAATTAATAAAAATTGAATGAAAAATGTCACAGAAATAAAATTGGTATCATTGCAAAGGTAAAATTTTTATCTTTAAGATGGTATAAAAATTATTTGTATCGGATAATTTGTTCCGAAGTTACAGCGGAAAAAAGGATTACGTGATAGTTGATTTAAAAAATAATTTATTTCACATGTTTTCGCATTCCTGAAGGATCACGTGACCATAGATTGAAAAATAAAAATCTTCATCGCGAATCGCAGAGTCAATGGGCTTTCTTTGTTAACTATTTTTAATCTGTAGTCAAAAATAATTAATTTAACGTGATTTCACCTAGCCTATGTCCGTTCTCGGGTTTCAAGCTACAACTCTGCCAATTTTCATCCAAATCGGTTTTGTGGTTTGGTCGTGAAAGCTTAACAAACAGACAGACAGACAGACACACTTTCGCATTTATTATATTATTAAGGATAAGGATTAAGGATTTCTATAGCTGTGTGAGAAATAAGCATTAACAAATCAGCTATTAAGAATAAATAAGTATACTCTTGTGCCTGTTTAACATACACAGAAAACAAACTAAATTAATTATACTCATGTGCATCGTCTTAAGTGCACGCAGAAGGAAAGTAGTTTTAATTAAAATAAAAATAAAAAATACTAAAATAATACAAATAAATGTATAAAGAATTTTTGACTGCAATAAATAAATTTAGTCGAAAACAGTATGCTATTCTAATTTTCCAGTTTATTGCACATTTAATTTTCTGATAAGACGAATAAAATTATTTTAGAGGGTGTTTTCTCGTTGAAGGAAACTGGCACGATTTCTTTTCTTTAGAATAAACTAAAACAGTCTAAAAATTTGTGTATGTTAATACGTTTAATTAAGTATTATCATTAAATTCTAAATTATCTCTTACATTATAATAATTTATTTTATTGGTTTTAAAAGCACATCACCCTTTGAATGATATCAATATTGAATCGGTTAAAGAAATTTACTGAGAAGAATGAAAACTGTTCTTTAATTGACAAGTTTTTTTTCAAACTCTGTAGATCATATAAGTGCCTAACTCAGCACTTTTAAAGTCTGTATAATTATTTCTCTTCTAAACACGATTTTTGACAAAATTCTTTTATATAGAAGAGGATAGATGTGTTCAGACACTTCAGAGAATATGGAGAAATGGTCGCATTATAAACATAATTTTTGCATTTCAAAAAAGTACTTTATTGAACGGAATACTAGTTAACTTTACAAATATTGTTATTTAGACAATTTATTTAATATCTCAATATTTTTATCGAGAAATTTCAAAGCGTGCGTGTTTTGACAAAATTGGCGAAAGTCAGAAATTTTACTGAATATTCCAAATACAAAAATTCAAAAATAATTTCTTATATGAAAATAGATAGACTAAACATTGCTTTATCCGTGATAATTCTTTTCTCTGTGATAGATAGTTTGAGGATCAAATTAATATCTGTACCAATTCACGGGGTCATAATGACGTGGAAAATGTCAAAATGCATCCCATTGATATCTAAATGTGCGTTGTCTTAGACTATTCTGAGTCATAATATTCTTTTTTCCAGCAAAATGCGTGATGCATTCCAAAATTGCCGCTGTGTACTTGATGCACATCATGTGATCCTAAGGTAATTCAACAAAAATACAATAATGAGCAACAGCGCTCTCACAACATAGTGCTCCAATCAGGAATCCGAGACTATTATCAGACAATCCACTAAAGAACGAAAAACAATGAGATTAAGAAACCGATATTACAGAAATTAGTTATTTGAAGGTGCATAACTAGCTGTTTTGATGATGTTTGGCGAAATTACGTTAAAGTATTTCAGCACAGGTACACAGGATTGGCCGGGTTCAAATTTAAATCTTGCTTTTTTTTATTCGTATTCCTGTATTCAGTTCTATGCTGTTAGACAAAAACCGTTTTTGTATCTGTGAAGGAAATAAACGAATCAGAACACCTGCTCCTTTCATGGCAATTCTTCGTTATTTTTGTGGTTCTGGGCCATTACCTTACTTTAGAAAGAAAACGCCAAGACTAAATTCTTGGTTTCGTTATAGTATTTCTTGGTTAAATTTTGAGTTGCCGGACCATTATTATTTGGTGTCAGAGAAGGAAACAGTTGAATCTAAATTCCTGGACTTGTCACGGTTCTTCTGCGCTGCTGTACCAGTACTTTTTTAGTGTTTTAGAAAGAAAGCATCGATTCAAAATCCCTAGTCTTGTCACAGTATTTCTTCGGTAACTACTGTGTTTCTGATCCGGTGCCATTTGGCGTCTCTTAAAGAAAAATTTGAGACCAATTCCATTAATCAATTTAATGTATTTCGTCTTAACTCCTGTGCTGCCGGACCAGTGTTTCAAAAAACATCCTATATCTCCCAATATTTTAACATATTTTTCCTCTGTGTTTGAATCCAAATATTTGATATTTTCATGGTGAACTTTAATTTCCATGCCTTCAGATCTACTACCTTGTAGAAACGAATGGAAGAAGAGAATGATGGATTAATTGAAAGCTATATTTCTAATCCATTTACAGTGGGATAGCCACTGAGCTCAATGAGGAGCCGCATGACTCAAGCGAGATCACGACACCATCAATTTTATAAATAACGGGCCTATTCTCGTACCCCGGTTGGGTTGGGAGACGTCATTTCTTCCACCCGTTAACGACAAGTGCAATTCTCGTACCCGTTTTTCCAACCGGTTGGTATCTCGCTCGGTCGAAAAAAGGACTTCGATTTCTCGCCAGCTCTGTACCTGGCGTAAACGCTATTCGCTAGCGAGAAGTGTTGTTTCGATATCAGAACTTATCAAATTTTCGTTTAAAATGGAGGCTGCTAAGACGTTAATTGCGTTTTGAAAGGGTTTATCGGGATAAATGTAATCCATTTGACCAATCTGAAGAAGAATTTATCAATTACTTTAGATTTTTAAAAAAGTAATTAAATCTTTTATCGAATTTAAATAATTTAATCTAATAATTTAATACGACAATCTAAAGTAATCAAATCTTTAAAAGTAGTTAAATCTTTTACTACTCCATCAAGATAGTCAATAATGATAGTTGATAATTAGCTAAGATCAATTACATTTAAAGATTTAATTACTTAATATTTTCTTATTGAATTAAATTAGGGTAACATTTTAACATTTTTTTTTAACATTGAGTGTGGAATGACTTTCCTCATTCCGTATATATCATTACAATTTTTTTATTTGGGTTTTAATGCAAAGAAATTTGTCAAATATTTACAAAGTAATTGCAAAATCTGACAATAAAAGAATTTTTCTTGTTCCTTGATAAGGATGTAATTTTTTTAATGTTGTGAAAACTTGCTGAATTTAATAACTTTTTCATGTTTTATTTTCTTATGTAATTGGAAAAATAAACAAATGGTTTGTAATATTAATTTATAAGATTTATTTATGTTAAAATAATTGGCATGGAAAAAAGTTTATTACTTTTCCTTTTTCTAGAAAACTGGTAAAATTACATCAATATATTGAAAAAAAGACTGCAATTTATGTTCTATAAATGTATAATATTATTATAAATGTATATTTTGTAAAAGATAAATGGTTTACCCCCCCTTAACAATGGACTTATGAAAGCAAGAAAGATGCATTATAATGCATCTTATAAGAGCAGAAGTTAAATCTTCCCTCCTCTTACACTTGGTGTCTTTTGAAAAGATACGATCATCTTTCCCACTTAAAATTTGTGGATATTTTTCAAAATAATTCAACATAATTTCGAAATGGGAAGCAAATGTACGCTTCGCCATAGTTCCTTTGGCGATTCAAAACTCGAACTGAATCTGAAAACAAACAAAAAAAAATATCGCATGGCGATTGCTTGATTTGCTGCGCGCGCAGCAGAAATACGTCACTTCCTAGAGTAAAGCGAGATGTTCGAAACGACCGAGGTACGAGAATCAGACCCTTTCTTTCGGTCGAGAAAAAGCCATTAACGTCCCGCGGTCGAAAGGCGAAACGCTCCCAACCCAACCGGGGTACGAGAATAGACCCGCAAGCCACAACTACATGCTGAGAAATCCGCAGAATTAACAGTCACGTGATCTCGATGCGATGACGTGCATTTCAACTTCGCCCAGTGATTGTCCCAATGCAAACCCGACTTCACACTTCGATAGAACGATACCACGTACTGGTTTTTATTTCGTAGTCTTCTGCATGAGCTGTAAGATTTATTATGCAATATAACTATCCGACGTATTTCTGAAGAATTTCCCCAGAACAGTTGAATTCAAGATTCTTTAATTGCTACAAGATGATTAGGAAACCTTTAGATACTGTTGAAAGGCTTACAGTTAAATGCATGCAAACTTTGTAAATATGTAGCATCTATGATATTTTATAACTTTGACAGTCAACGTGGAACTCGCCAATATTCTTTCTTCAAATATCAACGTGGTAAGTTATTTCATTTGTACATGTTTAGATAAATTTCAAGCCAGTGAACTTTTTCTTAGATTGAAGCCTGATAATTATTTTTGATTAAAATATCTTTATACATTAAAATTTTAATTGTGAGCAATTTATTACATTGAAACAACTTGAATCTGAGCGTCTTTGGTTTTTTCTTAAAAGTATTTCATTATTGCTTATATTTTGTTGCTTTCTATGTAAATGTCACTTCTCTGTTGAAAGATGTGGGCAGGGAATGTTAGGCAAAAATTGCGAGAAACCACGAAATAAGATTTTTCAGATAGAATGCTTGAAACTTTTGTCTAATAAACAAAAGAACATATCCTTGCAACGATTATGTTGCAAAGCTTAACATATCAGAAAACGAGAAAATCAAAGCATATTGTATGGAACTGCACATTCGAGTGTTGGACTCTATATTTTTAATTTCCACATACCCACACCAAAAATTATTTCATCACTTTAAATATCTTTCACAGTTTTGCAATATTTCTTTTATAAACCAATGTTTGAACCTTTTTCTTTGAAATGAACAACTAAGTTTCATATTTAAATCCATGTAAAATTGAAATGAAATACTTGTAAAAATGAAATTTACTTTTGTAGATAATTTTGCTAGTTTATTTTGCACTTTTATGTGGATAAAGCAAGATAAAACGCAATCTAAGCAATGGATAAAAATTCCATTTACAATAACTTATACCTTTTCAGTTTAAATAGAATTGCAACTTTCTTGATAATTTTAGTTATGGAATTCGAATTAAATTTTTCAATTTCTTTTTTTAAAATTGTGAGTGAATTTAAAAAAAGTTCCAAAAATTTAAAGTTACAAAATTATTTTTTTTATTTCGCAATGAAATAAAAAAAATTGAAATTTCGAATTAAACCTTTTCGGAATTTAAGGTATGAAACCGACCAACTGAAGAGGAAAACCAATAAAATGAAAAATGCTCTTTACAAAACTGAAACTATCTTAATTTTAGTTATTTTTTGCTTGTAAACAACAAAGGAATATCGTATGAAGTAAAATTTAATTAAATACAAGATTAGTGAAAATGTTTGGCATAGCTAAGTACTATTATCAAACATAACCTTAATTTGCTAAAAATGGACAAAATAATTGTTTTTGAACATGCAGCAACTCATTCATCCAATCTTAAATTTGGCTTAAGCAAGCATTTTGCAATACAAGTTCTTATTTAATGATTTTTTGAGAAAGCTTCAAAATCTTTTTGGGTGGCATTTTAGTCTTTTGCTAAACTTTTTAAGTGTAAAAATAATTTTGGGAGTGGCTTTAGGCCAAAGAGTTGGTTTCATACATCGAATATATTTGAATAACGCAATTGGCAACAGCAAAATCGTTCTGATTTGTCAAGTAAATTACTTGTTCTCTTTGATTCTAATCATGTTATAATAAATATGGGAAATATTGAGAAATGCTACATATATAAACTTGTATATATAGCATTGGCGAACAGATTTGCTTTTATAAAGTTGCAGCGGAAATCTACTTTGAAGGAGGTTTTTAGGATTTCTGTGTTTTTACTTTCTCGAATACATAGAGAAAATATTGTAATCGTCAAAACATCCGAACTCGAGATTTTGATGAATCTCCACGTTTTAGACCTCCCCGAGTCCGAAAAATACAATTTTGGAATTATGTCTGTCTGGGAACACTAACTCAAAAACTATTAGAGATATAGGGATGAAATTTGGTATGTGATCTTCACACATAATTACGTTATGCTGCTATATACGCATATTACGTCTGCTATACGTTTTAAGGGGGTTAGGAAAGACCAAGCAGCTTTGGCTCGCTTATTATCCGGACACTTAAAAACCCTCAGATTCTCTCGTGGTGATAAGAAGTTCAATATCTGCACAAAGTGCACCATGATTGAGGCCACTTCTCAACATCTGCTTGACTGTGTTGCCTTGGTGTATGATGACCTGCTTAAGCGACCGCATTTCGTGTGAGGGCGAACGATCTCATGGATCTGATCCGATTCAGATCAGAAGGATTAGTAAGAAGACACATAATTTGTAGGTTTCTATCAAATTTTGTACAAACTCCGTCTACGGGAAGTCTGTCCGCGTTCATGTGAACACTATAACTCAAAAACATGAAACATAGTTAGATGGATAAAATTTGGTACACAGTTCTATCATCATGAATGTAGGTCCGTATCAAATTTTGGATAAAATCTGTAGAAGGGTCGATTGTCTGTCGGTCTAGAATCGCATATTTTTAATCACAATAACTTCTTAACGAAATTACTTGGGTAAATGAAATTTCGAATGTAGTCTTCTTACCTTAATTGTAGATTTGTGTTCAATTTTTGTGTCAGTCGGTTGAAAAAAGGCGTTCAAATTGCATAGTTTTTCTAATCCGATTCTCCATGCGTATGCGTACGGGTAGCAATCTCTGTGCACGCGGAAGCTATTGAGTGAATTGCGTCACTTTGCCTTTGAGCCGGCAAGAGTGGAACCTAGCAGTGTGTGATAGATGCGTTTTAATCGGTACGTATATCTTTGAATTTGATTCTTTACCTAAATATTTTGCAATCGCTATAATCTACAATGAGAAACCTTCTGATAGTCATTGGATTCTGGGTTACAGTAGGTTCGAATTTTTTTATCCACGCGGGGGGAGGGGAAACGACATCTTTTGGGGGAAGTAATACGAGAAAGTTTAGGGGAGACCACACCCGATGGTTAAATATTATTATGCAATAGGCTTTCTCAAAGTAGATCTCAAGGCCAATTTTTATTAACCTCATGTCGGGTACTACTTAAGAAGCATCGTATCCAGTGGATTTATTGCGCCCAACGGGAGGTTGACTTCTCAATCTGAGCCACTGTGCATTGGTGATTATAATAACTGACAATTCAAATTGACATTATTGATTATTTCAGTTTTTGACGCTTTAAATTCCTGTTTATTTTACATAAGCTTGGCACAGCTTTGCCAAACATGGCTCTTGCACCAATAAACTCCAACCAACAAAAAATTTGTTTTAAAATGTCGCTTTTCCCAATAAAGAAAATGCTGAATTGATGTTCAACCTGTACTAGCAATATCTGTTCGTTCTTCAACATTTGACAATGCTGTGCCGTTCAGTATTTTCTGCTAAATTACTTGTTTAACCCTTTGCCCTCCAAAAACTAATTAGATGCATATTGTACTTTGCATGTCACATTCTCAGATTAAATTCCTTAAAAGACTACGCAATTGCTTTGATTAGTAACCAAAACCAGTTGTAACGGTCTTGGTAAAATCCTGAATAAAAATTGCACCATATGCGTTTTGAAGGTAAATTATGCATGCAACTGGTGTCGCCTTAGCGGGCTGGTGACAACGGAGCGCTAAGAGTTAAAAATTGGTAGATGAGTAACTCGTTAGCTTGCTTCATGTTTATCATGTGTTCATCACCTAGAATAGCAAAATCTATTCTTCCTTCAACGTTTGACACTGCTGTGCCATTCAATATTTTCTGCTAAATTACTGGTTTAAAAATTGGTGGATGAGTAACTTGTTAGCTTGCTTCATATTTATATAGATGGAATTTTGTAATCCATTTTACAATCGCTTCCAGATGTGGTAGGATTCTAAAATTCTATATAGTAGTGTGTTCCCGATAACAATACAATATTTTAATATTTACGGAATCTAATTATCAGTTAATCGATTAAATTTAATTTCAGGTAAGAGGAGCCATTTGTAGAGAATTTGTGAAACTCTGAAAAGATTCCATAGATATAATGAATTATATTAGAACGAATTTTTATATTATACGAAATATATTACTTAAAAATAGAAAACGATAGTTTTTTTAAAAAAAAGCATACTATTGCTAGAGTTTTAAAATGTAGAAATTTTTATCGCTAACTCGTGAAGCGCTGAAAACTACAATAAGGAAATTAAGCCACAATGAATTTCATAGGAAAGAAAATCTTGAACGATCGTCAAATCATCCATCAAAATAAAAGTATATTATGAATGCGATTAAAATTTCAGTTAACTTATTTAAATTAACCTCTCGTGCCTTTACGATTTTGTTTTGACCTCTAAAAATTTTGTCAAATATTTTCCACATTTTAGTGCACGAATTAAAGCGTGCTTTATAAAGAAAAAATAACTTTTAATTTCAATTATGTTAATCTTCAGATAGACTAAGGCTGTTTTCTTCCTTCCTTTCAGCACCACTATCTTGCAAGAAAGAAGTCGCTTCTAATTGCAAATTTGACGTCTTCTTCCTTTGTCGAACACTTTCAAGTCAAAAAGAATACGAACCAGGGTATCATGGTGATACGATCTTCAAGAAACCTGCTACTTTCTAGTTTGAAAGGCGAACAATGACCCAACTTTCCTTCTGTGGGTGTAAGGCCCAAGACGAACCGAGATGCTTTCAAATTGTCGGCTGAGAAACCAGTGCTGGAAGATAGTTTTTCATGCAAAGCCGAAGCCATATACCCATGCCTCAGTACTCGGGTTCAATAATCGCCGGTAGAACAGGTAACATTCGTCATCGGATCTCTTTAATATCATTTGACTACATTAGGTAGGGTCATATAATTTTGTAATTCTGCCGCCTAAAGACGGTTCTGTGGTATATCTGAATGTATAGATTCATTCTCGTTCAGAACTCTGCGTACCGAAATCGTAATGCATTCTAAACATTTTTGCATAGTTCAAATTTAGAATGCTGCTGCGAGAAATGACGAGAATCGGCAAAGAGTGACTGCACTCGATGACAAAAGAATGGTCTTGGCTTTTTGTTATTCCCCTATGGTTAACGGATTTGAATAACTCTCCCATATGGTTCGTTATCAAACTGCTTATGTGGATTATACAATATGAATTTAAATAGATGCGTCGCATACAATGACGGGAATCGATATAAAGGAATTTTGATAGATAAATCTGTTAGTCAAGGGAGCTATTCATTTAAGAAAAAATGGTTCTGATCTCTGATGTGCTTTGCATACTTATTTTCGGCATTTATTATTTAAACTATATAGGAGTTTCATCTGCTTAAGATAATTAAACAAACTTAAGAATCTAAGCTTTAGTAATCATTTAAAACCTTTTCTTTCGGATATAAGAATAGTATAACTCTTAAAAGAATATTACGAGTACAAATCAAATCGGTTCTCTTATTAATTTGCTGATAGTTTATCCCATTCGAGGATCTTGTGCCAGGGAAAGTCAAATCAACTTCAACCCCAAAGTTATTTTATTATACCGTTATTTGAAAAAAAATGGCCCTTTAAAGGTTAAAAAAAATTCTTAACTTACTAAGTATTGTCTATGATCCGAGTCATAGATACCTTGGGGTTTTCGATGGTAAATGTGTATCATTTCTTAAAATATACTGTACGGCCGAATGATATTTGAAATGTGTTCATCCCAACTTTGGACGGCACTCTGTTATCACAATATATATGGATGGATTGTAGAGAGAATACTAAAAACTAAACCAGAACCCAGCCAACTAAACACACTTTAAAGCGAGAATAAGATTCTAATAATTTAGAATAAGAATAGTCTTTCAGAATATTTTGGAAATGTAACTAATATTTTCTATTTACGTCGGCATTATTCAACTCGTTAGCATTACTAGTCTGATATAAAGCATTTCTGAATTTTACTAAATTATTCACTGGATTACTTTACTTTTTTTCTGTAAGTTAATGAATATATTCACCAGTGTAATGGAAAAGTCTTTTTGCCCCAAAGGGAAAAGTAAGCAGTATGAGTCTTAAAACTTTCGCTTCGAATTTTTAGCCCATGCTTTTTATAGCGTTGAATTAAGAAGATATTAAATACAAATACCGTTTTCCGAACGACAGCTTTTTTGCATTATAACAGACAAAATCACAATAGCGCAACTTTTCTGCTGAAACTGGCGCGAAATATAAACACAACATAATGTTAAGGAAAAGCGCGTACGAAGTCATGCAGCGGAACGTGTAATTACGTGTTAGATAATATGAGATATTTTCGTATGTCGTAAGTGAATTCACTAAAAATTACGGTAGTTTATCTAAGAATTGTTTCCGCCATGCTATGGGAAGTTTAATTCTTTGGAACTGGTGAATTAGTAATGAATTTTGTCATATAAAGAAAATTTAAAATTTCTCATTTTTAAAAAAGAATTTGTGATGGAGGACTCAAAACTACCTCAATATATGAACTTAGTTTCCTCAGCATATCATGCGATAATATTAAATCATCAAATGAAGCAAGATGCCAATCATCCATTTACATCAATAGCTTATAGAGAAAAATTCCGATTAGATGCCGTCTAGCAATGTTATCAAATAAAAGAAGCAGCCTTGCTTGTCTAGCAGAGATATTTATTCCTAAAAAGCAACTTACAATTTCATGTTTCCTTTCAGTACTGCAAAATTTAACTTTCGTTATTATTGAAACTTAGTAAAAATCGTATTTCTCTACTTTTATCCAAACGAACATACAAAGAATCCACAATTTCCGAAACCGAAGAAATAAATTCCGAACAGAAGTGTCTCGCATTGTTGACTGTTTTTGTGAGCAATTCCTCAGTCGGTTATATACCGAATTGTAAAGAAAAGTTATCAAAATTGGTCGGCATGATGGCCTTGTACTAACTCGTGAAATTTTGAACTAAAGCTTTCTGACATGCTTCACTTCCTGTTCCTCATTTTCAGATTTAATTTTAAAGTAGCACAGTGTTTTTTCCCCATACAATTGTATTTTTACATACAATTTGCATACATTTACAGCTTGTAGC
>BGPR01044263.1:1877-12668 GCA_013235015.1 Araneus ventricosus | reverse complement strand
TTAATTCTAAAAAATAAAAGCATGCATTCTTAAAAATAAGAAAAGAATGCATTTTTAAAAAATAAAAGAATGTATTGGATGTGGGGTAGCTAGGATTATTAAACGTTAAAGCATAGATCTATAAAGATAAAATTTCATTATATATATTTCATTCTGAACCAATTCTTTTTGTACTGAAATATATATAAATAATACAATGATAAGCAATTCTAGCACACTAGTTATCACCTTGCAAACCTGTAAACCCTAGCTACTAAATTAAATCATTTTACATACAGTGGCAATGCAAGCTAGATATCAAATTTTAGAAATTGAAACTAAACTTGTTAAGTTTAAAATACTTTTATTAATAAATGATTATTTCCTAAGTATTACTGCCATATTATGAATAAATAGTATTTTGGATGTACATATTCAATATAAAATACAAATGATAAATGTAGCTACACATCAAAAAAACAACAAGGCTGCAGGCCTGATATAAAAAAAAATACTAAAAACACAAATACTTAAATCCAAGAAACATCTTTTAATTTCTCAAAAAAAAAAATTTGATATACAAGCTGACAATAACAAGTAAGCACTTTGTTCAGAAAACTTTATTTAATACACATAATGAATAAATGGTGTATTCACACGAAAGTACATGTCAATGCATAATATATACTTTCTTTCACCCTATTTTGCATAAACTTTAAGGACAGATATCAAATACTGAAGATCGTTTTTTTTTATTGAGACTAATAAACTTTTTGCTATTTATAGGGTGATATAACTGTGTAGTAGAAGCCCACAACTTTCATTTTCATAATTATCACGACAAAGAAAGAAAATATGAAGAACAGGCTGCTGTCTACTTATTATTGTATTGCTGTGTATGGGTAGTTTGAATGATCCATCCCATGTAACTGAGATCGGATAAACATTGTGCAGCCAAATTTCATTCAATCTAAGGATTGTTGAAAAAGCGTTATATCTACAGCCTAAACTTTGAGTAATTATTACATTCAAATGGAATTCTGGATGTCTTCACATTATTCCAAATGCGAATTACAAACCGCTGCAGTTCCTAATCTCGTTCCGATTGTAGACTTGATATTCAATCGTATTCTTTGTCCAGGATGGATATAGACTTGATATTTCACTTTCTCTTCTTCTCTCTCTCTCTACATTTCTTAGAAACTAGATAGGTGAGGGTGACTCTGATACAGAATGATCTCCTAGATCTTGCAGAGGGTGGAATGACTCCTTTACTGTAATTGTATCTATCCAGCCTGAATTAGTTGAACACAGCTCGAGTGGAATGCTAAACCGACATTAACGCTGAAAACCATATGAACCAGATAAGGTTGAGAAGACTAGGAATTTGATTTAGGACCATCAGTTGAACTTTACTTACCGGAAACAACAAATAAAAAAGCTAAGATAATTAATATTTGCCGAATACAAAGTAAATAATTAAGAAAAAATTTAGATATTTAAAGTAAATCAAGCAAAATATCGCTCTGAATTTCCGCGTTGTCAAAGCTGCCAAGTAGAAGGAAAAGAAACTTCTTGGTGTATGAAGAATTAAATTAATTAAAAAATACTGACAAAATCGAAAAAAAAGATGTAGATGCAATTTTGCAATCTCAACAGAATACATTCTAAAAAATAAAAGACTAATTTAAAAAAAAATAAAATAATGCATTCTTAAAATAAAAAAAAGAATGCATTTAAAAAATAAAGAATGCATTCCCAAAAAAATGTCAAAGTGAGGAACTTTATGTTCTATATTACTTTCACTTTGCCAATGAATTATATCAAACGTTAATTAATGAATACAAAGATCCTTAGACGTTGAAAATAAAAACAATTGCATTAAGTGATTTGAAATTTTAATTATATATCAACGAAAAGAAAGTATTACAGTCATTAAAAAAAATTTCCAACTTTATTTATTAATTTATTAAAATTATGGATTTTTCATAATGTGGAACCGCATTTTTTTTGTTTACATTTAATCTATAAAAATGGCTCAAGTTATTTCAGGGGCTGGCCTAAGTGTGTTTCTGAAGTTATACAGGGCCCTGCACTCACTGATCGATTTTATAAATGAAAGGCATTATTTATTTAACAAACTAGTTGAAAATCCGGCGTTGTTTCGGGATCTGTCATATTCCGGCCTCCAGTTTTTTTTCCCCTAAAATATTGTTCCAACTTTTCCCAACAAAACGTAACTTTGAACTTTCTGTTGAATTAAAACTTTGACAAGACATAGCCTCTTTTAACACATTATAATAGCATGGTTTGAAGGAAATGCGAGAAAATTCAAATAAAAAGAAGATTATATAATATATAGTTAAATAACTACAGAATACAGTTTTAAAATGTACAAATATACTTATAATTGTATTATTTGGCTATCAAGTAGTTTCTAAATGTACGACGCGAGGCTGTCTTTTTTCAAACAGTCACATGTGAAAGGCGCATAGACCATTTTTATCATGACTTTTTTGTTTCTCAAGTTTCTCGGTTTCTTTGTTACTCGTGATACTTTGTTTCAAAGGCTACCTACCCTTTGTTTCTCAGTTATTCGTGATTCCTTTGCGCCTTCGAAGCATTCTGAATTCTGAAAAAAGTAATATTTATTTAAAAGTGGTAAAACGCCTAAACAAAGGATTTGATGAAATACATTAATTTGAATTTTATTTTATAATAAAGTACATGGTAATTTGAGTTTAAAATGAATTTGAAACGTTAATTAAAGAAAAAATTGAACAACATTAAATTGATATCATTAAAGATAATTTTTGGTTCTTTAAAGGTGATGTAAAATAATTTTCACATATTTGAGAAGTTATTGGTGAAAACGTCTAAAAATAGCTTAATTTTGATTTATTTAATTTAAATGAATAAAAATCTTAATAATCTGATTTTAAAGAATTTTTAATGTGTTAATCCATCACTAAAGCAATTTATCGTCAAGTCCAACGGTGTGGACGTGTATAAAAAAAAACCAAAAAAAAAAAAAGAAATAAAACAAAACATCGTACACATACTTTCCTTTTTTATATATATAGATTCAAAACTTGCCGTCAAATTTTGCCTTCTAGGACACAATATTACAATAATTATTTAAAAATAATTTATTTCATTTGTATATAAATTTTGCTTCTGTTCTAAATTTATATTGACCTTAACAATTACCATCGCATCTGTATAAAGATACAGGGTGTCCAACAAAGGACTCCCTCATTTTAAAAGTAAATAACTCGGCAACGGAGATCGATAGAAGAACGAAACCAGTGATATGCTTAGTCTGAAAGCCGTAAAAATCTGATACAAAAGTTTCAAAATTAGTTATAAATGTTGCCGACAGGTGGCGCTGTACGTTGTAATCACAGTTCAGATTTCGAGAAGAAAGCTATAAACTGTCATTTGCAAGTAATGGTTGCAATCACATCACAATCGATTCAAATTAGGCATTTTTCGTGCTTGCCAAGGACAGTTTATAGATTTCTTATCGGATTCTGAATAGCTATTACAACCTGCAGCGCCACCTGTCGGCAACATTTATAACTAATTTTGAAACTTTTGTATCAGATTTTTACGGCTTTCAGACTAAGCATATCACTGGTTTCGTTCTTTTATCGATCTCCGTTGCCGAGTTATTTAATTTTAAAATGAGGGAGTCCTTTGTTGGACACCCTGTATTTATCATGATTAAAAATAATAAAAAATACTTGAGATCGGGTCATTAGTGAAAAACTATTAATTTGCTTAGCCATTTTATCTATCGAATCCGTATTAACCAAAAAACTAAATCATGATATTGCTATTGTAACAAAATTGTCTTGTGGGTGTACGTGAATGCAATTCAATAAGCAGGATTTGAAAATAAAGCTCTTTATTTTACAAATATTCTAGGAAAAGAAACGTAGCACCAGTATTAAAAAAACACTTGCAAAAATTCGCAACAGAGATTACTCGATGGTTTCTTATACACTATATGCCCAAAAGTATCCGGACACTTGCAGATTTTCCACATTTTTTAGAATTTCTCCATAATGGTTTAACTGACTGCCTTTAAACTTCGTACATGTAAGGAATAGACAATAACTCACATTTTACCGTTTACAAACTGGTGAAGACAAAAACGATTTTGGCCCACCCCGCTTCACAAAATACAGATAAGAAGATGAAACTTCCAGCAATGGTAATGTATAATGTGCATAATATTTACAGGAATTTTCGTAAACTTAGCACAAATATTTGGGAATATATAAAGGTTTTCTTTAAAAATCTCAAATTTTCCCACCTGTGTTTTGCTTATAACATGCAGAGTTTTCCGTTATATTTTACGAAACTTACAGAAAAGATGACAATATGTTAGAGAAGCATTTTGTAAAAAGTTGGAAAAGAAATTTTGAATATTACAGGAATAATGAGCATTTTTAGTAAATAATGTTTTACTGCGCATGCGCCAAACATAGTGTAATTTTTCCTTCACAACTTTAAAGCCAGATTTATAGGGCAACTTATATAAAAAAAAATTCAGTTCAATATCATTAGTATTCAGAAAGATATCGGCATTACAACGAGCAGAATTTTAGCTCCTGTCGAAGAGAAGCTAAAAGATGAGGGGTTGTACAGAAATTGATATTTTTTAAACTTATATCTTTAGATATATTGAATTGTATAGTGGTTAGAATTTGCTTAATACACATGAAGACATCCAATATTCGTAACGAATAAAAATATATATATGTAGAATTATTAAAATATTTTAAGAAAAGAAATCAATTAGATAAAAAATCGTTTCGCCATAAAAGAAATATATTTAAAAATATCGTTTGGTCGTAAAATTGTAATATGTAACTTGTTAATAATCATGTAAATAATATAATTAAAGTATTAAAATTTTTGTTATTTATAGTGCCTAATTAGCTGGAATTTAAGTTATGCACGTAACTGATAAGTCTTCATGGGTATTCAGCAAATTCTAACCACTATACAATTCAATATAACTATTTAAAGATATAAGTTAAAAAAATATCAATTTGTGCACAACCCCTCATCTTTTAGCTTCTCTTCGACAAGATATTTCTTGAATACTAAAGATATTTAACTTAATTTTTTACAGAAGTTGCCCTATATATCTGGCTTTAAAGTTGCGAAAGAAAAATTACACTATGTTTCGTGCATGCGCAGTAAAACATTATTTACTAAAACTGCTTATAATTTCTGTAATATTCAAAATTTCTTTTCCAGACTTTTAGAAAATGCTTCTCTATCATATTATCATCTTTTCTGTAAGTTTCGTATAATATAACAGAAAACTCTGCATGTTATAAACAAAAAACAGGTGGGAAAATTTGAGATTTTTTAAGAAAGCCTTTGTATCTTCCCAAATGTTTGTGCTGAGTTTACGAAAATTCCTGTAAATATTATGCGCATTATACATTACCATTTCTGAAAGTTTCATCTTGTTACCAGTTTTCTGTGAAGCGTGGTGGGCCAAAAACATTTTTGTCTTCATCATTTTGTAGACGGTCCCCTAATTGCCCTCAGGACCGAATCTTCAATGTAAAATGTGAGTTATTTTCTATTCTTTACAGGTGCGAAGTTTAAAGATAGTCAGTTAAACCATTCCGGAGAAATTCTAAAAAATGTGAAAATCTGCAAGTGTCCGGATACTTTTGGGCATAGAGTGTAGCTCACCAGCTTGCTTGCTGATCAAAATCCAATTCACTCTTCTTGGATTGAGAGCGTGCTTTTATACTTTTTCAACAGGAAGTGACTTCATTACGTAGGAAGTGTCGTAATCTCCAGGAAGTTCATGAAGCCGGTAGAAATAGGTTAAAAGTTGGAGGTCCTTCTAGAAAATTCCTTTTGTCGCCGAAGTCGCTAACTTCGCCGCCAAGTCGTCAATATCGCACATTTATCGCCAAGTTTGTCGCCAACATTAGCATCTCAGGGAAACAACTCAATAACTTTGTAACACTCTAAAACACGTAGGAAAACGAAACAAAAATCACATATAGTAAACTAATTCTAGTAAGTCACATGCCAAATTGTACTTATGAAGAAATTATTTTTATTATTTGAATGATTAACGATCCTTTGGGCAACTTAAATATTATCTTTATAAAAATATTTTATTTTTTTCATGTATTCTTCGAGTCTTTATTATACCAAATTGTGCGTGTAATAAATAGCAAAAAGCAATGAATTATTTTATTGTACAAAATTTTTTTCAAGGCCCTACAAGTGAACTTGAATCAGGCCCAGCTTTTATTCGGGATGGCTTTGCAAGTTATGCCCATGTTATAAAATATTTCAAGCGCATCAAATTTTTATTTATAGAACTGAAAACTTTTGAAAATGTTGCATATGCTTATATTGGCAGAATTTTACATAAATTAATTATTTAAGCAGACTACCATTTCTATATTCAGACCTTCGCAGTTATTAACTGCAATGGATTTTTAAAATATCTTTCATTCAGTTTGATTTATGAAATAAAATAAATTTATTTAGTATATTCGTTTTTAAGTGTTATGTTCTCAAATTATCGATTCATATAAATCTGAAATAATCCTGGGTTTAAACTAAGACTTCTAATGGAACCATTTCATGTTCACGTTATAAATGTAAAGTGACGATTTAATTTTTGAATCCATTGCACATTTTTCTGGAAGAAAAATCGTAAGACAATGTGCATTTAGATGTTAGATGAAACGTGCAGTTGTGATGTCATATGAATAGACTCCATTTCATTTATAACCAGCGGGAGTGGTTCCCCCTAAACTTTATTGTAAACTCTTTATAATGTGGAGAAAAAAATAATTATTAAAAAAATAAAAATTTTAATAGACCACGTTTTTAAAACGGACTAAAAAGTATAAAATAATTTCTTCTAGCCCCATACAGATTTATAACCCCATACAGATTCAAAACGAAAAACGTGGGGCGCATGTAATAGATAATTGATGTATAAATAGTTTATTTCAGTCACTAACAATTTTATTGCAATGGAAATGATATGAACTGTTGTGTGAGTTTTCTCAACGACAGCTACTCCCTACACTCCTTACTATTGTGGGCCACCAGCCGCAGCAGATGGCGCTGCTTAATGAGTGACGTCAGAGAATGAAGCTGCGGAGAACAGGGAGAAGACGACGAGGCGGGATGAAAGACGTTGGTTTGGTTCCTCAAGTCCAAAACACGAGATGAAACGACGCAACGATTTGAAAGACGATATACGATGCTAATGAGTGCCATCCTTATCATATGACGAACTTAAACTGTTTCATTTGTAAATACCTTTAACTGTAAATAATGCTTCTTCAAAATGTAAACTTAATTCTGCATAATATAATAGTTAGTTCAAGTTACTGTGTATTCATTTATGGAACACTAAGCCTACCTGATGACCGCCTACACTATTAAATATTGCATGCGCCCCACGTTTTTCGTTTTAAATCTGTATGGGGTTATAAATCTGTATGGGGCTAGAAGAAATTATTTTATACTTTTTAGTTCGTTTTGAAAACGTGGTCTATTAAAATTTTTATTTTTTTAAATAATTATTTTCTGCTTTTTAGTCTTCTGTGTGTGAAATTTTGCAATCGATTTTAAACATCTTGATGAGATTATGACGGAGACATGTGACAAATTTCAGGTTTATTTCAGTTTCTCTTCACCTGATCATAAATAAAAAATTGTTATTTTCCTGAAAAAGTAAGTTATGTGACGCAGAGACCTTTGAGATATAATGAGAAACGTAATGCGCATGCGCAAAGATATGGTTAAAATATGGGGTGCTTCGATGGCCCCATGGTAGAGATCGTATCCCCACTTCTGGGCACCACTTTTGTAGGCGGTCATCAGGTAGGCTTAGTGTTCCATAAATGAATACACAGTAACTTGAACTAACTATTATATTGTGCGTAGAATTAGTTTACATTTTGAAGAAGCATTATTTACAGTTAAAGGTATTCAATGAAACAGTTTAAGTTCGTCATATGATAAGGATGGCACTCATTAGCATCTGTATATCGTCTTTCAAATCGTTCGTCGTTTCATCTCGTGTTTTGACTTGAGGAACCAAAACCTCATCATCCCGCCTCGTCGTCTTCTCCTGTTCTCCGCAGCTTCATTCTCTGACGTCACTCGCGATGGCAGCGCCATCTGCTGCTGGCCCACAATAGTAAGGAGTGTAGGAGTAGCTGTCGTTTGAAAACTCCACAACAGTTCATATCATTTCCATTGCAATAAAATTGTTAGGATTGAAATAAACTATTTATATCAATTATCTATTACATGCGCCCTTTTTCGTTTTGAATCTGTAGGGTATAAATCTGCAATAGAAGAAATTATTTATACTTTTAGTCCGTTTTAAAACGTGGTCTATTAAAATTTTATTTTTTTTAATAATTATTTTTTCTCCACATTATAAAGAGTTTACAATAAGTTTAGGGGACCACTCCGCTGGTTATAAAGAAATGGAGTCTATTCATATGACATCACAACTGCACGTTTCATCTAACATCTAAATGACATTGTCTTTACGATTTTTCTTCAGAAAATGTGCAATGGATTCAAAAAATTAAATCGTACTTTACATTTATAAGTGAACATGAAATGGTTCCATTAGAAGTCTTAGTTAACCCAGGATTATTTCAGATTTATATGAATCGATAATTTGAGAACATACATCACTTAAAAACGAATATACTAAATAAATTTATTTATTTCATAAATCAAACTGAATGAAAGATATTTTAAAATCCATTGCAGTTAATAACTGGAAGGTCTGAATATAGAAATGGTAGTCTGCTTAAATAATTAATTATGTAATCTGCAATATAAGATATGCACATTTTCAAAAGTTTTCAGTTCTATAAATAAAAATTTGATGCGCTTGAAATATTTTATAACATGGGCATATACTTGCAAAGCATCCGAATAAAGCGCTGATTCAAGTTCACCGTAGGGCTTGAAAAAAATTTTGTACAATAAAATAATTCATTGCTTTTTCATTTATTACACGCACAATTTGGTATAATAAAGACTAGAAGAATACATGAAAAAATAAAATATTTTTTATAAAGATAATATTTAAGAAAGGATCGTTAATCATTCAAATAATAAAAATAATTCTCTATAAGTACAATTTGGCATGGAACTTACTAGAATTAGTTTACTATATGTGATTTTGTTTCGTTTTCCTACGTGTTTTAGATGTTACAAGAAAGTGAGTTGTTTCCTGAGATGCTAATGTTGGCGACAAACTTGGCGATAAAAGTGCGATATTGACGACTTGGCGGCGAAGTTACGACTGGCGACAAAGGAATTTCTAGAAGGACCTCCAACTTTTAACCTATTTCTACCGGCTTAAGAACTTCTGAGATTACGACATCCTCTAGAAGTCACTCCTGTTGAAAAAGTATAAAAGCACGTCTCAATCCAAGAAGAGTGAATTGATTTTGATCAGCAAGCAAGTGGTGAGCTACACTCTATGCCCAAAAGTATCCGGACACTTGCAGATTTTCACATTTTTTAGAATTTCCGGAATGGTTTAACTGACTATCTTAAACTTCGCACCTGTAAAGAAAAAAACTCACATTTTACAAGATTGGTCCCAGGGCAATTAGGGGACCACGTCTCTACAAAATGATGAAGACAAAATTTTTGCCCACACGCTTCACAGAAAACTGGTAACAAGATGAAACTTTCAGAAATGGTAATGTATAATGCAATCATTTACAGGATTGTAACTCAAAGCACAAACATTTGGGAAGATACAAAGGCTTTCTCTTAAAAATCTCAAATTTTCCCACCTGTTTTGTTTATAACATGCAGAGTTTTCTGTTATATTACATACGAAACTTACAGAAAAGATGATAATATGATAGAAGATACTTTCTAAAAGTCTGGAAAAGAAATTTTGAATTACAGAAATTATAAGCAGTTTTAGTAAATAATGTTTTACTGCGCATGCACGAAACATAGTTATAATTTTCTTTCGCAACTTTAAAGCCAGATATATAGGGCAACTTCTGTAAAAATTAAGTTAAATATCTTTAGTATTCAAGTCATTCACGAAGAGAAGCTAAAAGATGAGGGGTTGCACAAATTGTATTTTTTAACTATATCTTTAAATAGTTATATTGAATTGTATAGTGGTTAGAATTTGCTGAATACCCATGAAGACTATCAGTTACGTGCATAATCTTAAATTCCAGCTAATTAGGCATCATAAATAACAAAATTTTAATATTATATAATATTTACATGATTAAAAGTTACATATTACAATTTTAGACCAAACGATATTTTAAATATATTTCTTTTATGGCGAAACGATTTTTTTATCTAATTGATTTCTTTTCTTAAAATATTTTAATAATTCTAGCATATATATTTTTATCTGTTAGAATATTGGATGTCTTCAGTGATTAAGCAAATTCTAACCACTATACAATTCAATATATCTAAAGATATAAGTTTAAAATATCAATTTCTGTAAACCCTCATCTTTTTAGCTTCTTGACAGGGAGCTAAAAATTTGCTCGTTTAATGCCGATATCTTTCGAATCACTATGATATGAATTTTTTTTTATATAGTTCCCTATAAATCTGGCTTTAAAGTGTGAAGGAAAAATTACACTATGTTTGGCGCATGCGCAAAAACATTATTTACTAAAAATGCTATTATTCCTGTAATATTCAAAATTTCTTTTCCAACTTTTTTTACAAAATGCTTCTCTTAACAGCAATGTAACTGAAACGAAGCATAATTTG
>BGPR01044262.1:0-12668 GCA_013235015.1 Araneus ventricosus | reverse complement strand
TCTGTCCCTTCTGAACATTTTAAAACAATTCCCTGTTAAAAAATTCCCCATGCTTATGAAAGTTATGAAGGAAAATGTATCAGCTCTTCAACGTAAATATTTGATCATGACCATTCTTAAAGCGCTATATCTCAAAAAATGTGTTTTTTTTTTTATATCTGCGCACTGTGATATCCTCAAGAATTGAATATATTTACAAAAAATTTGAATATGCATTTTGTTATTTTCTCTAAATTGAAATACGCTTTTGTGCATATTTTTTCAAAGAATTTTTTTTGAAGGGCGGGGGGGTAGAAAAGTTGAATTTTGTCTATTTTAATTATTTTTATTTTAAATTAGTGTATAAAATAGAAAATTGTAACTTTAAATATTAATAAAATATGGTTTCTTAAACATACCTGTTTGGATTACTTATATACCCAAAATATTGTGTTTAGATATTTTATCCGTAATCATACGCGCAAAGTAACTATTTCATTTTTTTTCTCCAAAATTATATACCTGCATGTATTATCATATAAATACATATTAATACAGATTTGAAAATGTGTGTAATGATAACAGAAAAAAAAAGATATTTTCTAGAAAAAAAAGGAGTTTGTGAATTGTATCGTTTGAGAGTTGTAATGTATCGAATTTGTCAGTTTTCAACCATTTCAGGTTTAAGAGTCGTATGTTCCCCTTAATTCAAATTTACACTACTCAATAACACAATACAATAACATAACATTTAACACTTGCATAAATACTTACTGAATTTCTCGGAAGTGTGGGAGAGAAACCTAATAGAATTTCTTCATACGCGCTTTGTCCGCGTAGGTTTGAAAGGTCATTGGAAGTGGACAGAGGTTGATAAAATCGATTTCAATGCAATAAAGTACAAGGGAAAGAGAAGGTAACGTACACAGTTCAAAAAAAAACATCTTTATAGGGCCTTTTCAAAATAAACTGATAAGAGAGTGTAAATGTTTGGTTGTTTTTCTCTGTTTATACGCTCATCTGATTTGATTACCCCTAGGCCACCGCCTAGATTGGCCTCTATGGGAAAACTGATCCTTAACGAATATAGTATTTCATAAATTATTTTTAAAACTCGTCTGAATACTCAATGCGTAGCTTAAACTTTCTGAAATGAAAAATCTTCGTAGGGATGTATGGTGTTATTTGTAATGTATACGAAACTTTATAACTTTTACTTCAAACTCGTCGAATACTCAGTGTAGCTTTCTTTTAAACTTTGAAATGAAAAATATTCGGTGGATAAATATATATGCTATGTTGCTTGCAATGTATACCAAACTTCAACTTTACTCAAACTCGTCTGAATAATTAGTGCGTAGTTTAAACTTTCGAAATGAAAATCTTCTGTAGGATAAATGTATGGAAAGTTATTTGTATATATACCAAACTTTACAAATTTTTTACTTCAAACTCGTCTGAATACCTGCAGCTTAAACTTCAGGAAATGAAAAACTGTAGGGATAAAGAGTATGGCAAGTTATTTTGTAATGTATACGAAACTTTATAATTTTTACTTCAAAACTCGTCTGGAATACTCAGTGTAGCTTAACCTTTCGAAAATGAAAATCTTCATAGGGTACTATATGGCAAGTTATTTTTAATGTATATCAAACTTTACAAATTTTATCAAAAATTTATTTTGAAGCACTGTAACTTAACTTACACACCTGTTGATAAAGTTCAAACTCACTGCTCTTGAAGGGTCCTTGATTTTCACTTTCCACACGAAAGCGGGGGCTTATTATGTGAGTCAACAGAAGGGCCCCATTTACTCTATCTGATTGGCCCCATTCATATGCACGCACTTATGTAATTGTGACATGTCCCCAGGCTCGCCAACGGACCGAAAGAGCCAGCGCAAGAAATTCGAGGACCTCTAAAGCAGAGCGTAAAATTAAACCACTAGTCCTCCCGTAGCCTCAAATCTGTATCGATCAGTCTTAAAAGGATTATTGCACCATGAAGGTGCCTTCCATTTCCTGACGCGATGAGTTGAAACTTTTGTCCACCCTTCCATCCAGAGAGATCCCCAGGCCCTACTATGAGGTTGAGGACTGGTGAGGAAATATGATACCGGGATGGATTAGTAAATAGAGGACGCATTCCTAAGGGTCTGTAATAGAGGATGGAGAGCAGATTGGAGGCTGCTCCAGGTTCCGGGAAGGGGAGGAGAGGATTTCTACTGGAATGTTTTTTGGGAAAAAGTCCTTGAACTCGCACGCAGCCCCGCAGGCTCTATGCATGAAGTTGCCAATACGAGTAGACAGGAACGAAAACAGAGGCGTGAATAGACATGTGAGGTTCCTGTTTGCTGAGAATTGGCTTCCTACAATCCTTCCTGATGTCCCATCCCAAATCATCATATCGCTCTAATAAGAAAGTTTTGAAAGACATCGCAAACAAACATCGTGGAAGTTACTCTCTTGTGGGATTGCTGTCGAATCGAAATTACTGTAAAGAATGCAACGGTTTCTGCTCTGCAGCTTTTTTTGGTACACGCGCGACAGAGCCTGAAACCTATTTTTTTAAAAAAAAAAGCTGGATTAAATCTATAAATGCCGATGGCGCGTTGTTTCACGAAAGTTATTTCTGTCGATATTTTGAGACATTTTCTAACTTTTCTAAATTATCTGCAACAGATGCGCGTTCTGGTATGAAATATTTATACCGTTGTGAAAATACGAGGCGTGTCCGGTAAGTACCGTTTCTGTTCTACCGCCACCGGCAAAGCGCTAGTGTGGCAGTTTCATGCATGCGCACATGTGTCTCATTTATTGTCTGTCCACCGGACGCCATTACAGACGGATTTCAGA
Organism: Araneus ventricosus; assembly: GCA_013235015.1. Classification (NCBI taxonomy): domain Eukaryota; kingdom Metazoa; phylum Arthropoda; class Arachnida; order Araneae; family Araneidae; genus Araneus; species Araneus ventricosus. The sequence goes on along the minus strand of BGPR01044262.1, from coordinate 9,834 downwards.
AGCTGTATTTACATGTGTTAGTGAGCTTTCAAAATGTTTATGACGAGCTCGTCATCCTGCCGACTGCAGCGCAGTTCTGTAATACGGTTTTGAACGCAAAAGCAAATGTTAAGCCAGCTGAAATTCATCGTCAAGTAGAGATTAATTGTAAAAAATGGAATGACTGATGGAATGGTTAGAAAGTGGGTTCGACACCAATGATGGACGTACTAATGTTCATGACGAAGCACGGAGTGGGCGACCCCACGTCAATGATGGTTTGCTGCGGGGTGAATGAGAAAAATTCGTAAACAGACGGTTCGCACGCCAAGAATGCCTTGTGATGAGTTTCCAAATTTAAAAAAAATTGTTTTGCATGAGATTGTCACAAATCGCTTAATTAGCTGGTTTAACATTCTTTGCGTTCAAAAAACCGTATACAGAACGCACCGAGCCAGGTCGGCGGACTGACAATCGGCCCAAAGATTTTGAAAGCTCACCAAATAAGAAACAATAAACACAATCAGTCTGTAATACCGGCGACAGTGTATCAAACACTCAACCAGGAGACACATGCGTACTACGCGCGGAACTGCGATACTGGCGCTGCGGGTGGCGATAGAAAGAACGGTACTTACTTTCCGGACACGCTTCGTATATGAAACTTCTGAAAATAGACTTTAGTAAACCTGAGGTCTGAATTATCTCTAGATAGTTCTCAACTGTGGTACGTACCCTTGGGGCAAAGGACGCATCAGTTGGGGTACGCGAACTCAAAGTCGACAATAAAGGGACACAAAAAACATAATGGACAAAAAAGGTACAGAATTTTAATTTCCTGCCTGAGCAAAAGTAAAGGCAGAAAATTAAAGCAGTCTCTACAGTCTACGCTTAAAATATTAAAGGGAAAAAGGAAAGCTGGTGGTAAATGATTGATATTTGTTTTTCACCAGCCCTGATTATGCACTTAGTGTCTTTGGTAAAACCTGTAGTCACTAAGCGCCACTGTTATATGCTTTATTTCATTTAGTTTAGGCTTATCGAGAAATAATCCGGGAGGTTCCTCTCAAAAGTTTTGTTTGACATTTTATTTAAACCATGATTAAATGCAGTCATCATTAATTGTCAAATAGATGCAAGTGATAAACGAATCATATAAATCATGTTTCTTTATGAGTTCTCACCTTATGTTTTGGCGTTGAACTAATACTATTGTGTGAATAAATGTGCTTCTTGTTTTGATTGCTTTATTTAAACCGCGATTAAATGTAGTCAATTGCTCAAATAGATGTAAAGTGATAAACGAATCATGAAATCGTTTTCTTCTTTTATGAGTTCTCAATCTTAATTTTTTTTGGCGTTGAACTAATACTATTGTAAAATAGAATAAAATGTGAAGCTTCTGCTTGACGTTTTTTATTTTAAACCGCGATTAAATGTGTCATCATTAATTGCCCAAATAGATGCAAAGTGATAAACGAATCATATAAACCGTTTTCTTCTTTATGAGTTCTCAATCTTAAGGGTTTTTTTTTTATGTTGAACTAATACTATAAAAAAATAGAATAAAATGTGAAGCTTCTTTATTTATCGTTTTTATTTTAAACCAAGGATTAAAATGCAGTCATCATTATTAAATAGGATGCAAAGTGATAAACGAATCATATAAATCACGTTTTCTTCTTTATGAGTTCTCAATTTTATAATTTTTTTGGCGTTGAACTAATACTCATTGTAAAATAGAATAAAATGTGAAGCTCTTGTTTTGATCGTTTTATTTAAAACCATGATTAAATGTAGTCATCATTAATTACTAAATTAGATGCAGTGATAAACTGAATCATATAAATCACGTTTTCTTTAAGAGTCTCCCAATTTTATATGGCAAGAACCAATACTATTGTAAAATAGGACAAATGTAGTTTTGTTTTGATTGCTTTTATTTAAACCGCGATTAAATGTAGTCATCATTAATTGCTCCAAATAGATAAAGTGATAACGAACTATAAATCACGTTTCTTCTTTTATGAGTTCCTCGAATTTTAAGGGTTTTTTTTTGCAAGAACTAATACTATTGTAAAAATAGAATAAAACGTGAAGCTTCTTGTTTGACGTTTTATTTAAACTACAGCAAGGATTAAACGTAGTCATCATTAATTACCAACAGATGCAAAGTGATAAACGAAGTATAACTACGTTTCTTCTTATGAGTTCTCAATTTTATGTATTTTTTTTTTATGTTGAACTAATACTTCATTGTAAAATAGAATTAAAATGCGTGAAGCCTTTGTTTTGATCGTTTTATTTGAACCAAGTGATTAAATGCAGTCATCATTAATTGCTCGTAGATGCAAAGTGATAAACGAATCATATAATGTTTTCTTCTTTATGAGTTCTCAATTTTAAGGGTTTTGAAGTGCTGAACTAATACTTCATTGTAAAAATAGAATAAAACGTGAAGCTTCTTGTTTTGATCGTTTTTTATTTAAACCGCGATTAAATGCAGCTCATCATTAATTGTTCAAATAGATGCAAAGTGATAAACGAATCATATAAATCACGTTTTCTCTTTATGAGTTCTCAATTTTAAGGGGTTTTTTTGGCGTTGAACTAATACTTCATTGTAAAAATAGAATAAAATGTGAAGCTTCATTTTGATCGTTTTTATTTAAAACCATGATTAAACAGTCATCATTAGCCACTGTCTTCAAATAGATAAAGACGATAAACGAATCATATAAATCACGTTTTCTCTTATGAGTTCTCAATTTTGCGGGGTTTTTTTTGGCGTTGAACTAATACTATTGTAAAAAATAGAATACCAAAACGTGAAGCTTCTTGTTTTGATGCTTTTATTTAAACCGCGATTAAATGCAGTCACTCATTAATTGTTCAAATAGAAAAGTGATAAACGAATCATATAAATCAATATTTTCTTTCTTTATGAGTTCTCAATTTTAAGGTTTTTTATGTTGAACTAATACTATTGTAAAATAGAATGTACCGAAGCTTCTTGTTTGACGTTTTTATTTAAACTCGCGATTAAATGTAGTCATCATTAATTGCTCAAATGATGCAAAGTGATAAATGAATCAGTAAATCACGTTTTTTCTTATGAGTTCTCACTCTTAAGGGGTTTTTTTTTTTATGCTTGAACTAATACTATTGTAAAAATAGAATAAACGTAGTTTCTCTTGTTTTGATTGTTTTATTTAAACCATGATTAAATGCAGCAAGTCATCATTAATTGCTCAAATAGTAAAGTGATAAACGAATCATATAAACTGCGTTTTCTTCTTATGAGTTCTCAATTTAAGGTTTTTTTTTGGCGTTGAACTAATACTTATTGTAAAAAAATAGAATAAAATGTGAAGCTTCTCTTGTTTTGACGTTTTATTTAAACCGCGATTAGCAACGTAGTCATCATTAATTGCTTCAAATAGATGTAAAAGTATAAACGAACTTCATATAAATCACGTTTTCTTCTTGCGAGTTCTCAATTTAAGGGGTTTTGGCGTTGAACTAATACCATTAAAATAGAATAAATGTGAAGCTTCTTGTTTTGACGTCGTTTTTTATTTAAACCGCGATTAAATGTAGTCATCATTAACTGCTCAAATAGATTAAAGTGATAAAACGAATCATATAAATCAAGTGTTTTCTTCTTTAAGAGTTTCCCCAATTTTAAGGGTTTTATGTTGAACTAATACTATTGTAAAATAGAATAGAAGTTTTATATTTTGATCGTTTTTATTTAACCGCGATTAAATGCAGTCATCATTAATTGCTCTCACTAATTAGGATGCAAAGTGATAAACGAATCATATAAATCGCGGTTTCTTTAAGTGAGTCTCCCTCAAATTTTAAGGGGTTTTTTTTATGTTGAACTACTATCATTGTAAAAATAGAATAAAATGTAGGCTTCTTATTTTGATCGTTTTTATTTAAACCAAGGATTAAAATGCAGTCATTAATTGCTCAAATAGAGGTAAAGGATAAACGAATCATATAAATCGCGTTTCTTCTTCTTTATGAGTTCCTTTGAACCTTAAGGGGGTTTTGGCGTTGAACTAATATTGTAAAAAATAGAATAAAATGTGAAGTTTTGTTTGACGTTTTATTTAAACCAAGGATTAAATGTAGGTACTACACTCGCTCAAATAGATGCAAAGTGATAAACGAATCATATAAATCGCGTTTTCTTTCTTTATGAGTTCCCCAATTTTAAGGGGTTTTTTTATGTTGAACTAATACTATTGTAAAAATAGAATAAAATGTGAAGCTTCTTTTGTTTTGACGTTTTATTTAAACCGCGATTAAAATGCAGTCAATAATAGTTCAGTTCGGGATGTAAAGTGATAAACGAATCATATAAATCTCGTTTCCTGCTTTATGAGTTCTTAATATGAAGTGCTTTTTTGGGGCGTTGAACTAATACTATTGTAAAAGTGGAATAAAATGTGAAATCAAAAATAAGACCTGCAAATATTATTAATTCGAGTCATTTGTCTCTAAAGCTTACATAAATCCTTAACATTATTGATTATGTTCATGAAAATTGTTTATGAAAGGTATCCGACTGGTTTAAAATCGTCGTTTTTGATGAAATTATCAAAAAAAAAAAAAAGTGTGACTTCATTTTGTAGACTGTTTAATCAGCTGTCTAAAACTGTCTCACGTTTTACTCTACGTGAATTACAAATGGGGTTACAGCTGTTTTATTACCGAACTGTAAGCATTATTTTATGTTGGATGAAAACTTGAAATGTGTTTTCTGAGAAATGATATTTTTCAGGAAAACTGTCGATCGTAACAATGATTTCTCAAAAAGTTATTCAAGTATTGATATGAAATTTTCTGAGACTGTTTTCTGTAATATGCTTGATGTTGTCGTCTAAAAACTAAGGTCAATTTTAAAATCAAGTATTATTTTTAAGTCCTTAAATATAAACGAAAAGCATTTTTTATGAAAAATTACCAGTTTAGTAACTATATCTCAAAACTATTTTGAAGTGCAAGAAATATTTTAGAGCATAACATAGATAACTGTCATAAAAATGTACTCCTACAAGGATTTATGTATATTTAGAATATGATTTTGTGTATGGCTATTAGCGTAAGGCAAATATTTTAGTCATTTTTCTTCAAATTCCTCAGTTTTTTTAAAAAAAATATTATTTTGAAAGCCTAATTTTACAATATGTTCATAGTTTTAAAACATATGCAGTTGAAAAATAACATTAAAAATATATATATAAGCTATTTTTCAAAAAAGTGTCTCCGAACACAGTTGGATACCTTAAATTAATTAGCATTCTTCTGTGGAAGTATTCAGATGATAAGCGCTCAAAATGAATACACAATCGCATCTAGTCGTTACGACATGAATAAGATCAATGTCTGAAGAAAATTTCGTAATTTCGTGGGAGGAAGACAAATGTCATTATTGTTCTACTTGCTAACGAACCACAAATACTCCGGAAACAGGAAGTGGTGAAACCGTTCGAACTCACTACCAGAAAAGAAACATTTAGGGGGTAGGTGACCACAAAAGCATGCAACGTCAGATCCCTTCGCTTGATAAACGCGTATTTTAAGTGAAGAAAATGCATTCGAAGATTCACAAGAAAAAACCAGCGGGAGTGGCCTCCCCTAAACTTTCTCGTATACTTTTCAAATATTTGTCATTTCCCTTCCCCCTGCGTTGATAAAAAGTTCGAAACAACTGTAACCCAGAATGCAATGACTATCAGAAGGTTTTTCATTGTTGATTATAGTGATAGTAAAATATTGAGGTGAAGAATCATATTCAAAAAGACACGTATGTAATTAAAACTTCGCAATATTTATTTTTTTATGAAACTCGAGCAATGCAAGTTCCGCGCGCGGAGAAGAAAACAGGAGAATAGCTTGCTCGCTGAACAGCTTGCGCATGCGCAGAGATTGCTTCCAATATGCAAGTGAAACGAGACGCCTTAAATGTTTGCTGCCTTACAAAATCTCGACGCCAGAATTGGTTTTTGGCAAACTGCCAAGTTTTCGGAGTATCCCTTCTTTGCACAGGCATTTACGCATGCGCATGGAGTTGAACAAGTATGCTATTATACAGACCGACAGACAGTCAGCCCGTCGACGGATTAGGCCCAAAATTTTATACGGACCTACATTCATGACGATAAAACTGTGTACCAAATTATATCCATCTGGCTTTTCAAGTTTTTGAGTTATAGTGTTCGCATGACCTCGAACATACAGACAGACAGACTTTCCGTTGACGGATTTTGTCTCAAAATTGATAGAAACCTACAAATTATGTTTAAAGACCAGATACCAAATTTCATCCCCGTAGCTCTAATAGTTTTCGAGTTATCGTGTTCACAGACAGACAGACACACACACACACACACAGACATAATTCCAAAATTGTGTTTTTCGGACTCGGGGAGGTCTAAAACGTGGAGATTCGTCAAAATCTGGAGTTCGAATTCCGGTGGCATTACTGCGGTTGGTAAAGGATGTGTCGATATACGACAAGAGATGAACTAACAGCAGAAGCAAAGACGCATAACTGATTTTTTAGAGCATCAAATGTTAAAAGGAAAATTCCTAGTTTGATGTTATACAGCATGCAAATGCAAGTAATTTTTATATTTTAGTACTGATGTTGATTTTTTCTTAAAAAAAAGGAGTTTTCGGATTATCCGTGTTTTTCAATAGTCCGTGCGATCCCTCCCGGTCATTAACCCGGATAATAGGGAGTGCACTGTATCTTAATTAAATATCATCGCTTCAGAAGGAACACCACCTATCTCGGTTTATAAATTTTACAAGAGAAAGAAAACATGAATTTTTCACAAACATTAACTAATATGGGAGATATTTTTCACATCTGGATATAAACCCAAGACTGTGCATAATGTACTAATGTAAAAAATCCATCAAATTAGTTTTTGTTGCGAAAGATTCTATTGTTTTTCCTCTTTCAAAATACACAAAATTGAGATAGGTGTTGTTGTTCGTTATGCGACAATATATTTAATGCAAATATTTTTAAGACCATGTTTGGACTTGATACATAATTATTAGACGAATCATAGTATCGAAAAATAAAGAGCACTAGACACACAATATGAAAATCTGGTTCGATTTTGTGCAAAATGGACAACACTTTTCTTTTTCGTGTATTGAAGAAACAGAGAGAATGTATTATGATCATCGAAACCTTTCAAAATTTCCACCTTTCACAAATCTGACAGTCCAAAAGACTATTTTTAGAATTATGTCTGACTATGAATAAGAGAACTCAAAAACACAATAAGCTAGACTTATAAAATTCGTTATGTGTTCTTTACATTGAATTTACAGAACGAAGGATTATTCGAAATTGTAAGCTTATTTCTGTTCAATTTTGTTCTGCTTAACGAAGGTTAACATTTGCTGGTTAAATTGTAATGTTTGCTCTCTTGAATCAAAACACAACTGTTCAGATTGTGTTTTCAGTATCTTCGGTCATTATATTTTTGAAACATACAATTTTGATTCGGAAATTAGATTTAACACGACTTCAGAAGCCAAATTATAATTGTCAACTCGAAATCGGAAGAATACGCCCACCTATTTATAGCTAAGTCATCACCTGCCGTCATTTGGTATCACTTTTTACCTCTATCCAGCGAGTTGACGACGCTGATAATCAGCGGGAGTGTTCACATTAAACTTTCTCGTATACTTCTCCAAAAAGGTGCCGTTTCCCCTTCCCCCGCGTGGCTAAAAAAATTCGAACCTACTGTTATCCAGAATCCAATGACTACCAGAAGGTTTTTCGATATAGAGATTGAAAACTTTCTAGGTAAAGAATCCAATTCAAAGAGATGCGTACCGATTAAAACGCATCTATCGCACACTGCTAGGTTTCACTCTTGCCGTCTCAAGGACAAACTGACGTAATTCGCTCCTTTCGCGTGCACAGAAGATTGCTTCCAGTACGCATGCGCGTGGAGAAAACGGATTGGTTTCAGTAGTAAATTATACAGACCGACAGGCAGTCAACCCTTTGACAGATTTGGCCCAGAAATTTATACGGACCTACATTCATGACGATAAAGCTGTGTACCAAATTTTATCCATCTAGCTATTCAAGTTTTTGAGTTATAGTGTTCGCATGACTTCGGACATATAGATAGACAGACTTCCCGTAGACGGATTTTGTCAAAATTTGATAGAAACCTACAAATTATGTTTAAAGACCACGTACCAAATTTCATCCCCGTGGCTCTAATAGTTTTCGAGTTATCGTGTTCACAGACAGACATAATTCCAAAATTGTGTTTTTCGGATTCAGGGAGGTCTAAAACGTGGAGATTCGTCAAAATATCGAGTTCGAATTTTTTGACGATTACAGTACTTTCTCTTTGTATAGTCCGTATACGAGAAAATAGAAAGTAACGCTCTGTGCAAGCTGTACTGCGGTGCCGTTATCAGAGCCATCGCAACCCTCGTTTCCTGTTCTTCCGCCATTTCGTGCACAACTAGCTAGTATTATAAAATTCGCTGTGTGCTTTTCTGCATCTAAAACTGAGTCTGTAGTACGGAAGAAGGTATTTATTACTCCAAATTGTATGTTCGATTCTGTCCACTATACGACGAATCAGAACGCCGAAACGGTACTTATTGTGGAGGTATACAAGAAAATCGTAAGAGAAAACTCCTGGTTATTTACAGTTCATTTATCTGCTGCCATCGTTAGGTTTTTATCCCTATCCAGCGTACTAACGACGTTGCTAAGCAGCCTGCTCTGTGCAAGTTGTACTGCGGGGTCGTTATCAGAGCCATCGCACGCAGTTTCCCTGTTCTTCATTATTTCATTTACATGCAGCTGTAGAAGCGTATATCACGGAAATTAAGAATATACGAATTGGTAGAACTTTTGTTGGCTTTCCGACGAATCAAATCAAAACGCTCCATATTGTAATATAGCAAGAAAAATTGCAAGTGAACACTTCCGATTATTTACATTAGTTAATTTATCTGCACCGTCAAAATCGTAGTTTTACCTCTATCCAGTGTGCTAACGACGTTTCTAAGCATGCTTAGTCTTTTACTCCAGGGTCGTTACATTTCGGAGCCAATCGCTAACACATCGTTTTCTTCTTCCATTATTACGTGTGTCTTCTGATATGAATTGTAGATGCTGATCACGGAAATAAGTATTATCACAAGATTGCGTACTTATTTTGTGCAATAAATTACTCTACAGAATCTAAACTCAAAGACCTCTACATATTGTTGAAGTATACATAGAAAATCGTGAGAAAGACCCCTGATTATATGCCAGTTAATTTATACTGCTGCCGTCGTTAGGTATGCCCATCTATCCAGCGTGCAACGACGCTGCAAAGCTAGCAAAATTGCAGTTGTACTGCGGGGTCGTTAATCAAAGCCATCCATGACCTACTCGATTCATAGCTCTTCCGCTATCTTCCGATCACAACTAGACTTGTGACTTAAAAAAATTTCAGTATGCAACCTTTAGCTATAAAACGATTCTGCAGTATGGAAAAAGGTTATTTACTTGTAATTGATTCTTACCACTATACAGAATCTAAACCCAGAAGTTCTATATTGATTGAAGCATACAAGAAACCGTTGAGACACTCCAGTTGTTACGTTATTTATCCATACCGCATCGTTAAGTTTACACCTCCCATCAGCGTGTCTACTTGACGCTGCTAAGCTAGCTGCTCTGCATTTGAATTGTCGGGGTCATCATCAACCATCATAATCATCGTTTTTTTCTTCCGTGATTTCGTGGAGTCTCACCATGTCCATGCTCTGCCGCGGGGATGATCGGCAAAA
>BGPR01044261.1:0-12669 GCA_013235015.1 Araneus ventricosus | reverse complement strand
ACTGGGCTGAAAAGGATTAACCTCGCGTCTTTTCTATTATTCTACGTGTTCATTTTATAAGATTATTTAAACTTTATTGATTCTTTATCAGAATAAAATAAACCATTACCAACCCACTTTTTTCATGATAAACAGTCGGACCTCTATTTAACGAAGTCGCTAAATCCCGGAAAAAAGTTCGTTATATGGAAAATTCGTTAAATAGAGATTCACCTTTTAAAATACTTTAAACTACGCAAAACAGATTTTAAATTCATAAGAACTAAATATTATTAAAAAAGTAATTAATACACCTTTATTTTGTGAATTAATATCTATTTGTTTTGTATATTTTGCCCATCAAAAAGAAATCTGCAAAGAAAACAAGAATAGAACAAAACATTGTCCGGGAATACACTGTATTTTCAATTAAAAAAATAATTTTATATTAAAATTAATGAATCTTAGCATTTCATCATACGAAGGTTTGTTGATTTCTTCATCGTTATCATTTCCATCTTCATCATCTTCGTCTTCGTCGCAATTCGTTGCTGTATTGTTTTTATTTTTCACACTGTCCACTTCAAAACTGCCTCATCCGCATCTTCATAGACACATGCTTTTAAACGTTTTGAACAAGAATTTGTTGAATCTTAATTTTGTATCTTATCACGATTTTTTTTATTATGGTTGATAAGCTGTTTGGAGGAATACCAAATTTTAAAGCATTGTCCTTTTCTTTCACGCCTTTATCCACTTCATGAAGAATTAAATTTTTTTCTTTGATACTCAAGCACTTTCGCTTTGTCGTTTTCCAGCTTCAAGGTCATTGATCACCATAAAATGTGTTAAAAGAAAGATTGTTTGAAATGTTTAGAAATATTTTGAGAAATAGGGAGATTAAAATATTGGATCGCTAGAAAAAGTTCGTTAAATAGAGAATGCACTTCGCTATTTGGAGGTTATTTTACGAAGAAATTCGCAAAATGTTCTTGGTTCCAAGAAAAAGTTCGTAAAATAGAGAAATTCGCAAAATAGAGGTTCGTTAAACAGAGGTCCGACTATATTTATTTAGTACTTAAACGTCCCGTATCAATGCTTCGCAATTATGGCAACCCTGTGTATATTAAAAGACTTGATTTATTTTGCTATCAAACATATCACAGAAATGAATACCAGAAGTATAAAGAAATATTCTTCGAAATCTCAATCTAAAAACATTGAAAGCTTATTTTATCGATCCGAAAAGCGAGACACAAAATAAATTAAGCAAATTCAAATTTTCAGTAACCCGTATCGCGCACACCTGATGTTAACTCAACTAATGCACGTCAACTTCATATCTTAATGACTCGCATACAAAAAGATAGTTCTTTCCCATATGAAAATCGAATTTATTATTGAAGCATGCTGATAAGAACGCTTTTATCATCATTGTATGCAAGACTAAAAAGCGGTGCCTGCAAAATACGCAGAAAATAACTACCCAAGCGGTGGTTTAGCAAAAATAATGTCTGCTGTTTGTTTACGATATTTCCTTTACTATCATTACTATTCATTCGTTCGTTGTATTCATCCATTATATTTGCTATCAGTAAACAGAAGGGAAATGAATGGTATTGTGCAGCGATTACTGGATGTGGTTAGCAGAACTTTGAACTTGGTGATCGTGGCAAACAAAACATCTGGCTCAAATGAGAAAAAGGAATGAAGTGTTTTTGTATTAATGTTCGATAAAAATTTGGGTTTTCCTGGTTTTGTTCACTATTGGCATTTTCTAAACACAAAACTAATAAATTAAACTTGCTCGCGATGGATAAGCTTTGAAAACTGTGTGTGAACATAAATCTCAAACTAAAACGTATACTCTATTTTAAAAAATATTTATAGCAGCTCCAAAAGCTAATAAGCGAATACCATAAAAATGATACTTAATTTATACGATTGATCCATTCAGAACTAATATGTCAACTAGGTTTCTTGGAAAAAAATTACATTTTTAATATTTATTTTATAGACGCATTTTTTAGTTGTTTCGTGTCCTTAGAGATTTTCTTAAAAATTGTATTTTATAATTTCATTTCATAAGCGAAAACTTTTGCGAATGTGTTTAAATAATATCAGTTAGTAAATATTCATAAATTATTTTAAACAAATTACTTTTTTCCGTTTTCCATTAATGTACATATACTTTTCTGAAATATATTAATGTATTGACCAACAAAATGAATTTTAAAAAATAAAATACACAGTACATATTTATTATTACGTTATAACAAAGGCTCTCAATTTTTGTTGAATAAGTATTCTCGGCATAAGGTATTGAAGTCAAAATGCAACTAGCGAAATCTGTTGGCTCTGCTCTTAGCTGGCATCTATTCACGGGTTTAAAAATGATTGTGAACCTGATACTTCGTTAGTAGTATTTATTTAAGCGCTTTGATTGCTTCCCTAAATGTACGAATAGTTTTTTATTTAAATTGGATTGGTTTCTGTGACATCATTTGAGTCATCATCTGATTCCCTATTCTATATTATGTGTCCTTATATATTTTAATTATGTAGCTATTTTCTTCAAGATTGCTTTATTTTCAATCTGAGATATAGCTGAAAATGTTACGCAATAATGTGGTTACATGCCAAACTGTCTTGATGTTTAGATACTAGTTTATAACTGAACTGTATATAAAATATGTAAATGTGTACAAATCAAATGCTTTTCTGATAAAAAGAAATATCCCAATTTCGAAAATAATATTAATTAAATTATCAGTCTGAAAAACTTACAATAAAATCTTCGGTATATTTCGAACACCGTTATTCAGGTTTATCGTAAGTGAATGCATAAAAAAATTTCAAGAAATTATCTTTTTAAAAAAAATCATCCTCTCCTTTTCTAAGCTTAGGATATTACTTTTTTAAAATTGAAAATACAGATTTAAGTTTATTCCCCGAAAAAATTGGAAAGATTTACGCTTCTATCGGTGAAGTTGGTTTGCCATGGAAACCGGAAAAAATTCCACGACACGAACAGCTGAAAGGGAAAAAATGAGAGATTTTCTCACAGCGTTCGCACTACGCCGAGCAGAAAACGGGATTTCCGAGCTTTATTTTCAAAAGAAAGATTGACGCCCCCTTTTTTAATAATAACAATTTTTATGAAAAACGAACACATCAGGTAGATGTTGTTCTTTATTGATTAAGTATTGTTGTCGTTTTTTAACCCTTTGAAGTTCATTGGTTTCACACTGAAACCACAAATTGAACATTTTTTTTTACTGCGCATGGGCGAAACGTAGCATAATTTTTCTTTCTTAACTTAAGAGCCAGATATATAGGTCAACTTATATAAAAATTCCAGATCAATACTGTTAGCATTCATAAAGCTATCGGCATTGCAAGAGCTAATTTGCTTTCGATATTTAAGAGGATAGTTAGTTAGTTAGTTATATTAACGTCCCGTTTTGAAGCAACACGAGGGCTATTTTGGGACGGACCTCGTAATTTTGAACCACGGTCAGATGACGAGGACGACACCTGAGCTGGCACCCCCCTCTCCAAACTTCCACGCCACACCAACGGGAGGACGTTTGGCCACTACGTATGATTTAGCGTGCAACAGGCCCCATACACGGCGGATCTTCAGTGGAATCGGGTCTCGAACCTGGAACCCTCCGACCCCAAAGCCGAGGCCTTACCACTAGGCCACCGCGGCCTCCGATATTTAAGAGGAACAAAATGATGAAGGTTCTTTCACAAATTGATATTTTTGAAAATTGAATCTTCGGAACTAATATTGAATTTTATGAAAGTTGGATATCCTGAATACTCACGCATACTTATAAATTAAATACGTAATTTAAATTGCATTTCGACGATAACTTATTCGGAGGAAAAATAGCCCGCTACCGTTCATTGGTTTCACTGTGAAACCACACTTTTCTTGAAAATGAAAAATGCTAATTTTTTTTCCTTTACATATTCATGATCAGCTACATGTATAATACTCATTTTTGAAATAAAGTTAGTAATTTTGAAAACGAAACATGTAGTGAACTTGAAAGGGTTATATGTAACAAAAGGCAAACTTTAGAATATGACTTGAGCGTTTTACAATAAAACCTCGCTTAACCGAAACCCGGGTTATCCGAAATGGATCTGAAATCGAAAAATCCAGAAGGCGCGTATGTGCTGCACAGAAATCATCAAAAAGGCGAGACATTTTTGCAGCGATATAACTTGTTTTAAGCCTCCTCAACAGGACCAGTGATTCATTTTAGAATGCTAAAATTTTAATTAATGGGAATTAATAATTTTAATTACGATATTGTTTACCTGTGCCTGTCAGACACATTGCGCCCGAACTTGCCGGAGCGTATATTTCGTCCGACGGAGACTTAAAGAACATAAGTGTATCCTACAAAGATAGTTTTGAATTTACACTCAAAACATTTCAGAATTCAATACTGTAATTAGATACAAAATAGTAATAGATGTCCATGGTTTAACCGAAAAAAATCGTTATCCGAAACAGTTCCCCCCTTTAGTTCGATTAACCGACGTTGTACTACATAAACCGTTATATTTTAGTATCAATGTTATATGACAAAGTTTTTTTCAAGACCTGTGATATACATAGAGGGCCTAGAAGATAAAGAGAATGTCCCGTTTTCTTCTTAAGAGTAAATTAAAAATATTAGCTATACATTTAATTTTACTTTACTGTAATTATACTAACGTCCTGATTAGAAGCAACACAAAGGCTATTTTAAGGTAAACAAAATAGTTATATACGTTCATGACTTAACCGAAAAAAATCGTTATCCGAAACGGCTCCCCCCCCCCCTTTAGTTCAGTTAACCGGGGTTATACTGCATTACTTATTTACACGAACATTCAACAATATACAAGGTGTTCACTGTAATCGTAGCCTAGTAGCTAATATCTAAATCGTTAAAGATACTTCCAGGGGTGTAGTGGAGCAGAACGCACCGGAACGGCGTTCCAGACTGATTTTTTTCAAGAGAAATAAATAAGAAAAATTGTAAAAACAGTCCTTAAAACAGCATGATTTTTGTCACCCAGGCTAGAGATTCCGGCACTGCTTTTATTGCGTTTCAGCGCTGCTTTGATAGAGTGCTGGCACTGCTTATTTTGCGACCAAACCACTGGATACTTCCATCTGGAAAAATGCTCTAAATGACGTAAAGAATTTTAGTTTATGTTGTGCGTGTCAATAAATGTAATGCTGGAAAATTATAAAATCTAAATTTTTATACAGTCCCTCGAACCTATCAGTCATATTTAGTTAAATATTCTTGAGACATTAACATTTTAAATTAAAGATAATTTTGCATGTATGCAGGATCTAATGTGTTTCCAAATATAAAGGAGACCCTAGCTGTATCGGCGTTGTATCAAATTCCAATGAGTTAATGTGCTAGCCGATAGATGGCATGGTGGTATTCCCAGTTGCACCTGCGTAGAACGGCTTCGCATCAATATCCTTATTTCTGGAGAGTTGCATGATGGATTCCTCCAGATCAGCAGCAGTTATCCAATTTCTTCGCGCAGAAGGGGAGGCATGCTTCACAAGTTTATCGTAGGAAGAAAGAGGTATACGGAGAGCAGTGTCTCGCACAGTGCACCATATTCCGGTGGCGTCAGCGTTATGAGGCGGGAAGCGTAAACATCAAGGACTTGCCACGCCCTGGGCAGGCGCACGTTGTGACCAACAGTTCCACGATTTCAGCTATGGATGAGATCATTCGGCAGAATCACCACACGTGAAATTTCTGTTGAACTGTCGATAAGCAAAGGAACTGTGCATCACATAATCCACAAAAAGCTTGGTTCTGGAAAAGTTTGTGCACAGTGGGTGCCCAAGCATCTGTCAGAGAATCTGAAGACGGCGAGACGGGAACTGCATCCGCCAGCAACCCAGGAACTTTTACACTGAAGCCATCCACTCCCTTCCTACGCGCTGGGATTAGTGTATCAATGTCAGTGGAGATTATTTATAGTTGTACGATGAACATGTTACAGTTACATTAAGGTTAGTTCCACATGTTATAGTTACATTACAGTTCATGTTCCACATGAACTGTAATTAGAATATTGTTATTAAAATTTCTTTACATATAACTGCAGTCTTCTTTTCATTTGGGCACACCTTATATTTAATGTCATTGCTTCAACTGCATTTACTGCTGCAGAAGAAGATAATCTGATTGAGTTGTATTGCAAAAATTCATTTAAACAAAATTTTGGAGCGCGGAAAAAGCTGAGTTTTGATTGTCAGGAAAAGGTGAATATCCACTCCTGCGTGCTAACGCTCAAACTATTTAAATTCCCATATCTATTTCTCATTTTTACGAAGCCGCGTTTCGGCAGTTGAATCCTTAAAGAGTTGCTGAGTCCAATTTATTTCCACGATTTGAGAAAATCCGAAATTATTAACAGGCTCACCCATCCCACTGATTATTATATTTATTGAAATTTCTTCAATCTATTTTTATATAGCATAAAATATGTTTTATTTATTTTTTACCTAAACTATACAAATATATTAACTATTTTTCAAAAAGTGCTTATTAGAGTTTAATATATATGGCGCGTCTTGGGAAAAATCTTTATTCACCAAGAGTGCGGAGAATTGAAAAAGTTTGGGAAGCACTGATCTACGATATTAAACGGCACCAGCTGATCTTAAAAGTAAAAAAGGGCTACCCCCACCCTCCCGTAGCAACCGGGGTCAAATGAAAGATAGTCATCACGACGTTTATACGGAAACTTAGGGTGGAGTTTTAATGCCGGTAATCATGGTGGCCCCCGTAAGAGACCCTTCTCTAAGAAAACGACATCACTACGCCCACTACGGAGATCCAACGGCTTCTCATCTACGTAATCATGGTGCCCCCGTAAAGCGTATATCACATGGATAGTTTATCGTGGTCTGTTCCCATGGGCACGAGGATAATGCCACTCGCCAAAAAGTTTGTAGCACGTGATCGGTCAGACAAAATGACGTAAATCGTGGACTGTATTCAACCGGCTTGAAAATGCACACGATGGTGACGGAAAATCGTCAGCAACCAATCGGATGTGACTTTGACGGTGACGTAGTTCGCCTTCTACGATACCTAAATCCTGTCTGACCAGTTGTCTCAATGAGTCGCGAACTACAAACGTTTTTGGCGAGTGGCATTACCCTCGTGCCCACGGAAACAGACCAAGATAAGCTGTCCGTGTGATATACGCTTAAGAGCCTTAGCGATATCACTACGCCCACTAGGGAGATCCAACGGCTTCTATCCACGTAATCATGGTGCCCCCTGGTAACAGAGCATGCAACACGAAAACTACTTGAAAAAGAAATTTAATATTTGGAATGAAAATTCTTCTTTTCAATTCATTGGCAATGTCTACCTCCAAGGTGCTGAGGGAACATACATCCTCATTCTCTTAACATGTGGGAAATTGGTAATCGAAAGCCACTGAAACTAGAGGCTTAAAATTTGGCATACATGTTCTTAAGGTGTGAGAAATTAGTAATCGAAAGCCACGGAAACTAAAGAGTTAAAATTTGGCATATATTTTCTTAAGGTGTGCGAAATTAGTAATCGAAAGCCGTGGGAACAAGAGGTTTAAAATTTGGCGTATATGCTCTTGAAGATAATGAAAACTTAGCGATGGAAGCACACGACAAGGTTGAACAGGAAATAAACTGTCACACCATTTTTCAAAGACTTGAAAATTTTGAAAAAGATTCTTGTAGAATGGGAACAACTCATTTCCCTTTTCGAATGGATGCCTTCTGGAAAGAAAAGGATGACGGAAACCTTTTTAAACTTATTTGATCATTGTATGAAAACCTTCATTCGATAATTTTTCTTACTCAGCAAACAATGTAAATATATATGTTTTTTTCGTCCAGATACAAGCTGGCAGATTGACTAGTTAAATGATTAGAAAAGATATAGCGAAGCCATTAAAATCCCATTAACAATATAATTTGCATATATTTAAAGTATTGCCATTTCATCATTTTGGCACCAAGGGACATTTATGATGAATGCTCTTTAAAGGCACAATTCATTAGAGAATCATAAAAAGACTTCATTTACATTTCAGGCACGCAAAGGTAAAAGAATCGGTTCGCATTCTTATTAGCTATCGTAACGTAGGGGGCCCGAATATCGCCTATGTTCCTAATATCGCCCACCACGGTTTCTTCTTAATTTTTAACAGTATATGGTGGCCGGAGATACAAAGCTTCCCCTTTCAGTAGTTGTATGAGGAAGCTATTTGAATCAGTGTTGGTTTTTCAATTTTCTGGGAATTTTTGTTGATTTTCGCATAAAGGGAGTTAATTATCATGTTTCATGAATTTTAATATAATCGGTAAAGTTCAATTGATAACGTTAAACCATTTCAGGCAGTGATAGTGACTATAATTTGCTACATTTCGGTGTGGTTTGTTTCTCGGTTCGTGATCCGATTCCGAAGGGGGATGCCGCCAACTATTAGTGCTAGGTTGTTCCTAATATCGCCCACTTGGGTATTACCATTATCGCCCTAGCCCTTTCAGGGGAACTATATTAAAAGAAAAATTACCCTTAAAAATACATGGTTGACGTCCTGTCACCTGGCAATGCTCCCAAGTTCTTTTTTTATTTTAGCGCTTTATGTAGAGGAAAAGTACATTAACTGCATTGCTAACAGTACAAAAAAAGCTGTCTTGTATTAATTTAAATTTTGTTCTGCCTTAATTTTCATTTTTAATAAAGACAGTATGATCTTATCATAAGTTTGCCTTCATTTAAATCCATTTCAAACATAGGCGATATTAGGAACATATAGTGGGCGATATTAGGAATATATAGTGGCGATATTAGGAACACTTTTTTTAGAAGGAAAAATTTTGCAGTCGCAAAAAAGTGTTGGTGTATAGAGTTGTAATTAAGTAGATATTTGGATAACAGTCCAGATAGTAGACTGGAACGATTTTTAGATAAATTCGCACATGAATTTGCCCTCAGATTAAAATAATAGCTTAAGTGGGCGATATTTAGGCCCCCTACCTTAAGTTTTTTATTAACTGAAGAGAAAATTAAAGCATCATAGAATATAATTGTTAGTTCGAAATTACGTCTAAAAAATTAAAGGATATTCAAATCTCTAATTCGAAACATCGTAGCCTGATAATGTTTTAGGTTCTATATGTCTGCTTTTTACATTAATTTAAAAAATTTACTCATAGTTATCTAGCAATGACAAAACACAAAAAAATGCATTTAATACTGTTGCAAAGGCTCGTAGGCAATAAATAAAACAATGAAATGTATTTTTGGAGAATACACTTAAAGATAATTTATTAAAATTAAACGAAACATTATATAGAAATAATATTGGTATCACTGAACGAATAATTCTTTGCATTTTAAAGTGATGTAAAATGGTTTGTTTGCAATAATAGACACCAAAATAATAGGAAAAAAAACGTTAACATTTCGATTAATTTTTATTTAAAAATACTCTAATTAAATTGTTTTTTAATCTCTTTCTTAATGAACACCTACTGCTTGAGAAGTAACTGCCTGCCTAATTTGTAGATCTAGGTCCAATTGTCTGCCACGTAGAGCATTTTGAACTATTTTTGCCTCATCCATATCGCAGGATTGAATTTACAGATAATGTGCAAGCCTGTAAACATTATCATTTTAAGAAACTTCTCATTTCATATTATCCTCAGAAAGTATGCAGTTGTAGATCTCTAAATACTTGTCACTATTAACATATTGAAATTATTTGGTGATTAGAAATTTGATCCATCGTTCCGTGGTTCATACTCCATAAATAAAGGAAAGTTAAATTAATTAAGATGATTAAAACATAATATCAAAGCTAGATCAGGGAAGAAACATTTTTTTTCTGTAACAATCCCTTACGAAACAAAAATAAGTTCGAATGGAAATAGCTAAAGTTGTGGAAGTAATATTTACATACTGTTCGTTTCAGAAACTCGCGCCTATTCACTATTGGATAATTTTACACCGCAAAGGGTTGACTAAAAAGAGCGCTTTCCCGGAATTATTTGCTAAGCGCATTTTACTTTTAGATCTTCTCTTCCGATCTCGATATTCGATTTCTTTTTGAATCATACTATTTTGTTTTAATTCGAAACTTTTGCAATCTATTGTTGGATAAAAAATAAACATCTCCTCCTCCACCTTTCATCTCACCCCTATTTTGGTGAAATCAAAGCCTACTAGGGCAAGTGCAAAAGCGCGGAAGGTTTCCGTATCTGAAAACAGACATTAAGCTGGGCATCCATCTATACTCCATTCCATTCCATTTGTCCCAAGATTGGCGTTTTTTTCCATCCATTCAAATCGAAAAATGGGGCACGTCATTAACGGATGTTCCAAAGTTTGTTTTGAAACTAGGTTCAAAGTCGCAGAATTCTACTCACTCTCTTCCCTTACTCGGGAGATTTCGAGTTCCATTTCTACCCTCGACGTGAGATCTCAATGTAGGCAGATCCTTTGATTTGCCGCTACCCTCGCATCGAGTCCCCAAATTGGAATCGGCGCATGAAATGTTGGATTTTGAGTTCGTTTGAATTCCAGCATTGCCATTCCGCCATGCCAGTTTCCAATGGTTTTTAAAACTGACGATTGCTATTTCCTTCCCGTGTTCCAAAAATTCCATTTTGGAAGAGATCTGAATGACCTGCTTTATAGTAAAATAGCCACGCGCTATCGTCTAAAACTGATCGCGGCATTCCTAGGGGAGAAACTTGGAAGTTAGTGATCTCATCTCAAAAACTGTGATAGAAAACGATAAAACATGAACTTCAAAATCGTAAAGAGTCACCGATTAAGACATAAAATGACACTCTACACTCACTAATAGCTAAATTAAAAACCAAGAAATGTAAATCCCATTCGGGATTTGCATCTCAGATTTCTAATTGATTTATAGATGTATGTTGAGGAGGATTTTATGCTAAATGAATGATTTTAGATATTTGCAACTGACTTTTTCTATCGAACTGATATTAGATTTTTTTTAAATTAAAGATATCAGGGACAAACACAAAGGCATTTAAATTGATATCATCGAAGAGTTATGTTTTGAATTTCAAGATGATACAGAATTGATTCTTCTCAGATAATAATTTCCGAAATGCATGAAAATTACGAAATCAAGAACCAACAGAGAAAAATCTTCAAATGAAAAGATAATTTAGAGATTTTAAGAAGAAATTTACACACTTTTACTTAACCTGACCTGCTACGTTTTTGTAAAAAGATAATTAAGTAATCGATTTTTCGCACACTTCCTGGTGTGCTGGACTTCCGAAATGCTTTTCAATTGTGTGTTATCAATGGCAATACATAACTTTGGCATTTTCAGAACTTATATATCAATTAATAGATCCATTTAATTCAATAATGATTCCATACAAGTGGCGCCATCTGGTAATGAAGAAAAGAAAAATTGATTACAAGATTCCTTAAGATTTATTGTAATGCATTATAAATTAAAGTCTAAAAATTAAAACAATTAAAATTTAAAAAAATTCTCTAAAGTACACTGATAAAAACTTTTTGTTAGAAATTAATATTTTATTATGGTAATCTAGAAAAGACATCAAGCCGAAAGGCAACAAAAAGTGAAATAAAAATGGGGAGAAATTAAAAGCTAAAAGAGGACAATGCATCCAGAGTGCGCAAAATGCTGTACACTTAGTACAAAAGTAGGCACTTTTTTTAGGACAGAAAAACGAAGTAAACCTTAAGTTTAAATTTAAAAAAAGAAGTAAGAAGAATCTGGCCTTACAGACTTTCTCAAGGGTCACCTGCAGGCAAAGTTTCAAATAAAGAGATATTTTTCTGTGAGAGGTTGACTTTCGTCCAAAAAAGATTGACCTCTCGTAACCCAAAATATCCCAAGAGAATTGAAAGAAAAAGGGAAGAAATACCAGCAAATAAAACTCCGACACGCAAAAACAATAACACCAAACAAACAAAAAATTTGCTTCAGAAAAAAGATCCCAAATAAAAAAAACAATTAGCCATTAGACATTCATTTTCCATCATTATAACAAAAATATAGCACTTCACAATGGAAAAAAATACAATTTACGCCTCCATCTGAGAAGACAAGAAAAATGGCAACTGACAGACAGATTCCCCGCTAATTTCTGACACCCTCGCCCACTTTCCAGAATTTTTTTTTATCCTTGACACCCGCTCTCTCTCTATTGAAAAAAGTAAAACAGGAAAACAGACAAAACCAATTCCCACCCCCACCCCACACACACACAAATTTCCTCAAAAGAATAATTTGACCACGAATTCCACGTCACCTGTAAATCAAAAGCGAAAACAAAAGGAAGAACAAGAAAAAAACGTATAGACTGAAGCTGCCAATGCAAATTGTAAATGTAAAAACAAGTTAAAATTACTCCTTAAAATTCAAATAACCTTCAAATATTAAATCTTCTATGTTGCAATAATTATAAGTGAATTCATTATTATATAAATTTTTTAAATGATTATTCGCAGCCACTAAGTAATCAGCTTTACTATTTCAATTTTTTTAATTCGGCAGTATTGAGCAAATATAAAGTTTTTGAAAATCCTAGAATCTAGATTTGTATGGAAATTGCTTAAAGTTTGA
>BGPR01044260.1:0-12669 GCA_013235015.1 Araneus ventricosus | reverse complement strand
TTCAACTTCGAATTATCCAAGTTTGACTGTACATTTTTTTGTCAACATTATATGAGACTACTTGTCGTAGTTAAATTTTAATCATGCGAAGGTCGGGTCGAAAGGGTTAAACTAACCCTTAAGGTTTATGTAATACCCAAATATTGTAGATAGAATATTTACTATTCTTATCATTTGTACTTACTATATACCTTTCATGAGGCTTCTCAACATTCTCTATTAGGCAACTCTTAACTGCTGTACACGATGTATTCAGACTACTGGCTATTATTACAGATGCGTTGGAGTTCAGACAGCCAGATGCTTCTAAAGGAAGCGGAGAGCTTCGATAGCCACTAAAGAGCATGTTGAAACCTGTCCATCCTGTGATGATGACTCCAATGATAAGACTAGTTACGATGACCTGGGAGATGAAAGCAATTGCAAATTAATTAACAGTATTGGTTTTTATACGTCACTGAAAATAGAAATATAATTTTGAAAACTTTCAGTAAATATGCATTACAGAAAAAGAAAAAAAAGGTGTATTTTTTCCTTGAGTTTTGGACTCGGGGAGATTTAAGTATTAGACTGCGGAAGTTGAATTTTTTGACGATTACAATACATTACGTATACATAATCTATCCAAAAGGAAACCGAACTTTTAAAATAAATCAATATTTGCTAAGAATATATTTTTATGAGGCTTGTCTCCTCCTTTATTTATACACCGCTATCAATGTGTCTCCCATTGCTGGAAAGGATCCTGGATGGTGTCCTTTTTCAGAATCCCACGCAAGTCTTGTTTCGAATCTCATTCGTCCTTTTCTATTGTTTCAAATCGTCAACTTCTCAAGCTGGATTTCAACTTTGGGAACAAAAGAAAGTCCACAGGGTGAAATATGAGGAGATTTGTTACGGACGTTTCAGAGGGTTTTGATCCACATTTGAGTAATCCAGCAGACCAGTTGTAACACGATTCATGTTTTTGCTTATTATTCAAGAGACTTGTCACAAATTTTGCTACATCTGCAGATTATCAGACAAATTTATGTGAAATGATCTTCTGTGGACGCTTAGACATTTAAACGTCGATTTAAAAGAATGAAAGCACGCATTTCTTCGACGTGAAGATCGACGTGAAATTGTGTCGAATATTCTGATAGTGTTTATGTATGTTCCGCTCGCTTTGACGCATCTGTGCCATTCGTAACATTAGGACCAGCTAAAACAATCCATCCCATAATCTTGTTGAAACATTTAAAATGTTTCAACAAGATTATTAAAAATGTTTCAATAATGGTTTTTCCAAACAAAAAACACCGGTTCACTCTACTACTCATTAATCAGTAACAAAATGACGTAGCGTTCTTCAAAAAAGTGCAAGCGCAACCTCCAGATAAATGCTTTACAACGTCATTACAACAGGGTGGATGGGTTGAAATGTTAACAATGAAATTTAGAAGTTCAGTTTCTGTTTGGGAAGACTCGGAACTTCGCATACGATTATAAAGCAAATCTTGATTATAACACATATAAACAGATAGAAATCCTCTTTAGGTTGATTACATTAACACTAGTATATTGAAACATGACTATGTCGCAGAACAAGATAACTCTTATCGATACTGCACAGATAATTTAAACTTTCATTTAAATGCAACATAATAAGACCTTATCTTGTTTCAGCGATATCCAACATAAACTCTGTCAGTGTTTCATAATCACCTGTCAGCCTCGAGGTTTTGCTTATCCCATTTATATATTACCGCTAAAGTGCAGAAATCAGTTATTCTACAGATTATCTAGGTAATGTGCAGATTAACTAGGGTGATCCGTTAAAGTGCCAAAAATTGCTTCATTTCTCAAATTATCTGGGTAATTTGCACATTACCTTACTAGGCACTCGTTAAATTGAAAATAAGATCTCTGCTGGAACAACGGCAACGTTTCTGTACGCTTAAATTAACATAATGTTATTTATTTATTTTTCGATATCTAAAGAATCAAGTTAATACAATCAAACAATCAACAAATTAGTTGATACAATCAATCATCAATCAATTAAAAAACTATAATAGAAAGAATCAAGGAGGGAGAGGGGGAAGGTGCAGGGAAAGGAAATGAGAGAAATTAACTTTCGAACTTTAAAGATATGGAAGCCGTTAATATGCACAATACCTAGATAAAATGCAGAAAAGTCTTGATTCCGCACGTTAACAGAGCAAATCAGTTAATCTGCAGATTAGCTAGGTAATGTGCACATTAACGGCTTTCGAGCTTTAGCGGTAACAGATATACCTGAACCAAGGGCTTATCAACATCTGAGAGACAAATATAACTTCCACGCACCTGTTTATGTAAACTTTGTTATTCATTGTCCATCCAGTTGTCATGGAATATTCTCACAGATATTTTATACAGAATAATACATTATGAACTAAACTATCGTATTTGTTCCTGTATTAACTCTCCATCCAGCTGATTTAGAATCTGTTAACCCATCTACTATGCAACACCCTATCATTTAACCCTTTGCACTCCGAAATATAAGATGCATAATTATACACGTGTAAGTGTAAGGAAAGCTGAAAAAATATTGTTATTAATTTGTTTCAATTCCTAAAAATTCATCTGTGTGTTTCTGCTATTATATGGGTTTTGTAACAAACGGTATTCAACAAGGCGGTTTACACTCACTAACACTATACAACAGTTATATGAAAACCTTCTAGTATGCAGAGAACAGCTCGACCGTTGTTGCATAGTTAAGGAAGATAAATAAGAGATTACTGTATGTATAGTACACCCAAGAAACTATCATTTTGATTAAAATCGTGGCTTTCAAAAAGAGCATGTTTATCTTTAAAAAGTTGAAATGGATTTATCAGAATTTATCATAGCAGTATAAGAATAAGAAATTAATAACTTGCATTCTGAGATGCTTCCTACATATTTAAATTCTAAAACACGTATTTCCATGAGAATAGATTCGCATTCAAACAATTTATCACTTACTACACTGAAGAGACAGAAAAACTGGTACACCTGTCTAATATCGTTTAGGGCCCCACGCACACAGAAATGCCGCAACACGATGTGGCATGGACTCGACTAATGTCTGAAGGTATCTTGGAGGCAATTCACACCATTCATACTATAAATCCATAGGAATGCGAGGTGGCAGAGATATATTTTCAACAGCATGTAGCAAGGAAACCGGATATTTCAATAATCTTCATCTCTGGGGATTTTGGTGGCCAATGGAAGTGTCTAAATTCAGAAGAGTGTTCCTGGAGCCACTTGGTGGCAAATCTTGAAGCGTGGGGTGTCTCATTGTCCTGTTGAAATTGTCCCAATCCGTCGGAATGCACGATGGACATAAATGAGTGTAGGTGACCGGGCAGGATGATTAAGTACCTACCACCTGTCAAAGTCGTCTCTAGACGTATCAGGGGTCCCATATCAAGTCAACTGCACACGTCCCATACCATCACAGAGGCTCCACCAGATTGAACAGAACCCTGTTGACAAACAGGGTCTATGGATTAATGATGTCGTCTCCATACTCGTACACGTGCATCCGTACGATACAATTGGAAACGAGACTCGTCAGACCAGGCAACGTGTTTCCAGTCATCAACAGTCCAATGGTAGTGTTGTCAGGCCCAGGAGAGGAGTAAAGCTTTGTGCCGTGCAGTCAGCAACGGTACGCGAGTGGGCCTTCGGCTGTCAGAGCCCATATCAATGACTGTCCGTTCAACAGTTCGCACGGTGACACTTGTAGATGCCCCATCAATGAAATCCGCGGCCATATGAGGAAGTGTTGCACGGCTGTCTCGTTTAAGGATTCGTGTCTGACGTCAACGGTCTAGTTTTTCCAAGGTTTTCTCCGGCCGCACCGATGGCGGAAATTTGATGTTTTCCCGGATACCCGATATTCACGGTACACTCGTGAAATGGTTGTACGCGAAAATCCAAATTTCATCGCTACTTCGGAGATGTTATGTCCCATCTCTCGTTCGCCGATTATAACGTCACGTTCAAAGTCACTTAAATCTTGATAACCTGCCATTGCAGCAGCAGGAACCGATCTAATACATTTGTCAGACATCTGTTGTCTTATATAGGCGTTGCCGACCGCAGCATCGGGTTACGATGGCTGGTTGCATACTCCCGTTATTTGCAAACGCACGCCTATACCAGTTTTTCTGGCTCGTGAGTGTAGCATTCACACACTTAAAAATTTTAGGAAAAATAAATAAGATTGTATGTTAGTACCTTATCAGTAGCTTTCCTAGACAAGACTCCAATCAAGAAGATGGCTACTATGGGTCCTTCAAAAAGAGCATGAGAAACCATTGCAGATGCTAACATGCTGTCCACTTTGGACATGGCTAAACTTAAGCCAATGAAAATGGCGCCATACAAAATTGCTGAAAATAGGATGGATTTTTTTATAGTAATGTCATACAAAATATCTAAAGCATAGAAAGAATTTCTAAAATATTTTATGGTAAACTTATTTGTCATGGATTAAATTAAAAGGTTAATTTATTAATATGCGTATAATACTTTCTTTCTACATGATCTATGTCGATGAAGGGTATTAAATATTTTATTGCTTTAACACCGAGCTCTTGGTACAGTGGTGGTCCAATTTATAAGGACAAGTGAGAAATCGCCAAATCTTGACTACAGTTGGCCGAAAAATTATGCAAATTATATGGCTGTAAACCAATTATAAATGAAGCATTTTTTTACTAGTTTTTATGGCAATATATGGGACATTCAGTAAACAAACCAGTTATTTAGAAATGAAAATATCACTTTGTGTCACCGAATTGTTTAGTTTGCTAAGCATTTTCTTACGCCTAAGCAAAAATTTAACTTTTAATCTCACAGATGAACTACGCCCGGACGTGTTAGCGTTTCTATTGCGTCCGACCGAAGTTTAAAGAAAATTCCCTCTGAAGGTTTGATGATCATTAGAAATAGATCTGGCTTTATCAACAAATTTTGCATGAAACGTAACTCACCTAATGTCTTGCCTATTAAGAGCAAACATTTTTCAGTCAACTTTCCTGAAAAAAATGGCTGGATGAAATCCATAACTGCGCTCATTGCCAACGCGTTCTGTGTTGACGATAATGTGCTGAGAGCTCCACTGAATATCCCAGCAATGCAGAGACCTGTTAATCCTGGTATTGAATGAAATCTTGATATAATGAAATACGGGACCAACTGAAATTCGAGAAAAATACGTAAAATTTTATTAGTGAATAACGTAATTGCTTTTATTACTTGAATTTTATGATACGAATGTCATTTTTGAAACTTTAGGTTTAGTTGGTTAAAACAAAATCCGATCGACATCCACTTGCAGGACTCGATTATATTTTGTTGTGTCAGACGCGACCTGTTGTTGTGATGCAGAAGTTTGAAGAGGGCTGGAGTGCCGACTTAAGTATCGTCTTCGCCATCTGACAATCGCTCAAAATTACGAAGTCTCTCGCAAAAGAGCGCTCGTTTGCTGAAAAGGAAACGGCAATCTATCAAAATTAAACTAAATTGAATTCGAACTGTGTCTAGAATCTTTCTACCCATAAAATTGTATAATATTGATGTGGTGTTCGATGGTTCGTTTCAAGGAATGAAAAGTCTGGGATGCAAGCTAAGTCCTTTATTCGGGCTTCTTTGAATGTTATGCAATTTTCCACGGATGACTTCTTATTCTCCTCAATGAGAAATATATATCTTACACGCAGTTCTATCCTCCTCAACGAGAAATAGAATATCTATCGCGCAGAGCAACCGAAATACCACCTCTCTCCTTTTTCTCCCGAAACCTCTGTTCCCCCTCGATTGTGGTAACCGGTCACCCCGAAGGTCGTAGGCACCCGTGGGTTCAATGCTCTCAAGTAATGCCATCTATCGGCCTTAAAAGAAGTGTCACCCCGCTCTGCGTGATAACTGGACCTGGAGCCCCGAAGTACTAAAATTGATCTGTCTTTTTTTCTTCCGTATCTATATCCATGAAGTGTGCTTGCCATGCTTCTCTGAGGACTAAGTAAAATGATTATTTTTAAATATGAAACTACTCCTTGAGCTTTACTTTCTGCAATTGGCAAATATACTGGATAACTTGAAACAGAGTGAGCATAAACTCTTAAGGATACAAATTTAGTTCAAAAGGGGTCCGATCATGTTTTTGTGATTAAGCATCTGAAGCTAGGGAGTCACGGTTTAGTGCATGTATATAGGCTACCCTAATGGGCATACCTGATTTTTTTTCCTATGTGCAGAAGCAGTCAGTCGCTAGCAAACAACCAATGAGCGCCGTCGGAGTTTCGTT
Source organism: Araneus ventricosus (assembly GCA_013235015.1). Lineage (NCBI taxonomy): Eukaryota > Metazoa > Arthropoda > Arachnida > Araneae > Araneidae > Araneus > Araneus ventricosus. The sequence continues at coordinate 6,335 of BGPR01044260.1, read as the reverse complement.
TCTGAGAAAATGACAGAAAAACTCGTACAACTCTTTTATTTTGGGTAACGCTTGGAGATTCCCAAGTAGAAATTATTCACAACATTCAATAGGCCTTCTAGGACGAAGCAATGGGAACCGCGCAGATAAAGAATTGGTACAACCGTTTCAAAAATGTCCGCAAGTAGTGGAGAATGAAACACGTGCTAGTACGTCCTCAACACCCAGAAATCAAAGCGTCATTAGCCAAGTGAGGGTCATGGTGTTACAACATCAACGAATAACAGGAATTGCATACCTTCTACAATGAGGAACGCTCTCTGTGAAACGCAAACATCCGGATTTGTGAGAAGCGGGCAATTGGCAGTTCCATCACGATAACGCACCCGCCCATTCTTCACATTTGATACAGAGTTTCCAGACAAACACAACATACTTTTTATTCGTCAGGATCAATACTCTCCCGACATGGCTCCGTATGATTTCTGGCTTTTCCTGACGCTGAAAATGTCCATGAAAGTTACCAAATTTCAGTCCAGAGAAAACATCTTGCAAACGTGATGCACCATGTGAGTGCCATTTCAAAGGAGGCGTTCCAGAACTCCTTTCGACGGTGGTAGAACCATTGGGAGAATTGTGTGGCAACCCAAGGGGAATGTTTTAAAGGGAGTTAGAGCAAGATTGTTATATTATAATACGAATATTTTGTATGAATAAAGGTTGGATACATTTAGAACAAACCAAGTGTGTCCGGCTTACTAAATCAAACCACTTTTATATAAGAACACATGGAAGAAAATACGACTGTGTACTGAAGAGCTATGTTAGGTCTGAAGTAAGAAAGGCATTTCGAGTATTAATTATCATTCCAGTGATAGATGAAGCGAAGATGAAGGAGAATTATACAAATTGCTAAACTGACAAATGAGCATTTAGTGTATGAAACAGCTAATGGCAAAGGGCGAGCAGCGATGCATATGTAAGATGGAACAAATTAACTCTTTCAATACTGAAAAGCCCTAAAATCCGTTCAGCCAAAAAACGCGCCCAAACATCCCTATGAAACACTTAAATTAAGATAAACCCGGCTTAAGCTTGTGTTAGGAGAGGGAAAAGAGCCATTTGATGATTTCGAATCTGCTGTTTAAAGGCGGTAATCGATTCATCACTCCTCACAACACAATCATAAGCCGAAATGCGCTGTTCTAACGTCAAGAACATGACACCGATTGAAATGCTAATGCTATGAATAACGGAACAGAATGTCTCGACTCTTTCACTTGTCCATATCTCCAAAGCCGAACATGCAAAAACATTAAGTTTATCTGCCTCACCCCATATTATTGTGATAGATCCCCAAACACACACGCGCACCATGATGGATTTTTTTTTTTGCGTTTGTAGCGGAGGTTTCATGACTCTAACTGCTAATGACTCAGATGAATATTCATCGTGAAAGATCTAGATTCTGATCATTTTAGTTTCCTTCTTATTTTAACATTATCAAGAAATATAAGAAAAGTCTTACCTGGTCGTGCTTTTTGAGACCTGTTTGTGTGTTCAGTATCGGATCGCATAAGTAGAAAACTGCGTATAAAACTATACCAATCAAAGTAGTAAGAATCAAGCAAAGGGCGACTGGAATAATACTCCACAGAAGTGCTCTAAAATACAAAAACAATATTACACTTTCTTCTCAACAGATTTGAAACTATTGCAACATATGTAACACTTTAGAGTTATATAATATAGTTTATCAATTACCTCAGTAACTTCAAAAAATAAATTCGGTTTACAAAGCGGCGAAATATTTGCCTTCAACTTGCTTGTATATTTACACATTAGCGTACGTTTAGTGTTAAATCCCATATTACGGTGAGGAAAATCGATATACAATTTTGACTTATTCCGATTGGCTCTAATAGTTGATAAAAAGTGCAATTTTGGTATTAAAATCATACAATGAAATTCATCATCTAGTTTATTGGATTTTAATTATCATGTTCGAATGCAAACGTACGGGCAGACAGAGAGACTTCTCCCTGGCGGATTTAGTCCAAAATTTGACACAGATATGCAATTATAATGTAAAGACCACGTTAAGAATTCTATTCGTCTAGTCCGTTCCGTTTTCTACTTTTCATGTTCACACACAAACACAACACCACTTCTTACCCCCTGCAACTATGAACTTTCTGTTATTTGAATAGTGTTGCGGACATAAAGCGAGAGAAACATGAAACCTTCAACATTCCATCTGACCCTCCACTCAACCGTCCAGTGCCTAACAATTTTTGACGAGAAAACAGAGAAGGGTGGAATATTCTTACAGAGGCCTGACAAAAGCAGCATCCATCACACTGGAACGCTTAAGAAATTTAGTACAAAGGAATTTTAAGACATTATTTGGTAGACACGATCGACATAGAAAAAGAAGAAGTAGTCAAAAATCTGGATGAGAAAGGATACAGAACTGAAAAAATAACTCAGATGAGAATCTTAAAAGAATCTCCCTCCTCCCCCTCTTTCTGATTGCGGTAAAGAAAATTGGTAATTATTCCAACATCTACAACATCCAGCATATTTGCTACCTCAAGGTGAAGATAGAAGTCTACAGGAAGAGGAAGAAAACAACAATATGTTTTAACTGCTCTGGGTATTTTCACTCAGCAAGGAACTGCTACATGCTCCCCAAGGGCATCAAATTGAACGGCCAACAGGCAACCAGAGAATGCAGCATCACAGAGAAATTGAGGACCCCATCTGCATTAACTGCGGAGAAAAGGGACACCTAACTGCGTGGAGAGGATGAAAAGCCCTATCAAGCACTCAAACAATAAAATCAAAGAAGTCATACGCCCAGGCAGCAGCGCCGAAAATCAAAGTATCGAAAGAGAAAAAGAGCACCTATTCCGGAGGCAACCAACCCAGATTTAAATGTACTGAGTGAACCTAAGAAATATCAAGAATCCCTTACAAGAATTTTCCATCCTACTGGAAGCGGCACGTGTTTGCTAAAAGGCCAGAGAAAGAAACGAAAATCGCTCATCTTAATCAACACCCTCCTGGGAACGCAGTAAAGACTTTTCTCCTTCACCGCAGCGATAGATGGCGCCACCCTTGCTCTAAACATGCTGTTCCTTCACCTTTCCCTCACAGCCTCTACCAAGCATGAAGCAATTCGCATCACTTGTCTCCCTCGTCATGTAGATGTATCCACTGTCTGAAATGGATCATCCCATGATTCAGGTTCATATCAAGATCGTCAGGGGGATTGATGATACTTGTTATGCTTCGGAGATTGTGGCCGAGAGACAGTGTGCCCCGTCTAAATCCCATCACTGGTGTTCTTTGGTGGATAACAAAATGAAGTTATTATCAAGTCTCGACCATGATTACAAATAAGACATATCTATGATTCTAGATTAAATATACAGAAATATAAGAGGAGTAATCACAGACATAATTCCATATATGGCTTTCTTCGCACTAGGGAGGTCTAAAACGCAGAGATTCATCAAAACCTTCAGATCGAATGAATTGATGGTTGCAATATTTTCTCAATGTACAATTCGTATTAGTACAAAAGCAATCAAGAAAGATAATTTGTTGGAATATATCTGTGGCGTCGTCATCGGCGACTTCATGTTTGTGAAATCTGGATGAGTGAACAATCCGCCTTTCCTGTGACGTCTTCTCTTGAACCAATAGTAAAGAAGCAGTTTCATGTAGTTCAGTATTTAAAGGTGCTCTTCCACGTGTTCAATCCCTTTCTTCTTCTTTTGCATCTTACCAGCGACATTTAACTATGTATCTTTACAAGACCGTGTTGCTTTTTTTCACAAAACCTTTTTAAAATGTTAATCTAAAACGAGCTTTTATTCACAAATTATTTTTTAGTTTTAAGAAATCTAAAATTAACTCATAATGTATACTATAAGAATTTATGATTTCCTATAGAATCGAGCTTTCCCTAAGTAGCACGCTATATTGTTCAATATTGTAAAATTCGAGAAATCAATATAGTATAATATTGTTTTATGATATAGAAACAGTGCAAAATGCAAGACTTTTCCTGTATTGCTCGATATTGGGCTTCAGTATTGATAATTATTGAGTAATATTATAGAATATAGTTCAACCTAGTTTCAATTATGTACTATTTATTTCCCCAAAATTATAAATATTCTTAATATTAAACCTAATTACTTATTAGAGATTTAAAAGAAATTTTGCTTTCATGCAGCATCGTTTGATTATTTTGTAATACGATATTTGTTACGCATACGAACCTTAGAATCGAACCCGGGACAGATTGCTTACCTAACCTGTCGTCTTAGCCACTCAACCAGCTATAACTCGAACACCGCAGACAGATTGCGGTAAAGCAGATTAGCTTGATACGAAGTATCGTTGCATCTCTACATATTATTTTGTATTGTTTTCTTGATTTCATTAGCATTTTATAATTCTGAGTTGAGAATAAGATTTGAAGTCAAAACTAGAGCAAATTTCGCTAGTAACTAATTTTGCTAGTGGAATAAATTATGAAATTAGAGTTCAAAGGTAATTACTTTTAAAAATATGGGACAGAAAGAAAGTAATTATTTTTCAACAAACATTGACTATATTAAGGGTTTAATTTTTTTATGACCGTTAAAATTCAATTGCTTATAGTTACTGATAATTTGCTTAAACAGAATAATTTTGGCATATTTTATATCTCGTAAAAGTTGGGACGGAGAATTTTTCAAAAGTAATATTTTTTTATAAAAATACGTAGTTGGTTTTTTTTTTCAAATTATCATTGACTTATTGAATTAATAAAAAGAAGGACGGTCTAAGAGATTTTATTAAAAATCGAACTTTTTTTTAAAACAGAGACAAAGAATCAAAACCAGATATATTCAAACATATTCAGGTCGTATAGTCACTAAGGGTAAAAGAAACCCGGAATAATAAAACCTTGTGTTATATTGTTAAATGCAGAATTTATTTTCAATATTGTCGTCACTACATTTATAAACGTTGTTAAACGTAGAATTTTCAATATTGTCATCACTATATTGTTCAACGTTGTGGGAATATAGAATTTTCAATATTTTTTACACAGTGTTATCTAGTATTCGGCTTTTTTGTGAAAAAATATTACATTGAATTTTTTGAAATAAAATCTTAATTAACATGAATTATTAAGCTAAAACTGATATATTAGTTCCAAATTTTTACGTTTACAAAACTTTTAAAAATTTAGATATAGCATTCGGCATTCCTCGATATTCACAATATTGTTCAACATTGCCCAAAATATTTTACAATATTGTTGCGGTACTACGGTCGAATTGATTGCAATAATTGTTTAGTTAGATTACACAATGAGTGAAATGTAAAATTAAGCGTCGTTTCATAATTTATATAACTTTACTTACGACTGAGCATTTTTACATCTTCCCAACGAAAGATATCTTTGTACATAGACTTGACCAGTGCCGTAAAACCCGAAGACCATACTGAAACTTCGAATCCAGACATTCCAAGTCGTGTATCTTTGAGTTAAATCGACGCTGAAACTTTAAAATAATGGAATTAGTAACAAGTATGTGGTAGATTGTAGACTGATAGAAAATAATCGATGAACTTTCTAATGCACGTGTACTTCAAACTTTGTAATACATATAAATAAAGATAGGTAAACAAAAGCAAAGAAAACCCCACACTTTAGAAGAGCAGAATGATAAAAACGAAACAAATGAACTGTTTATTAAAAGAGAAACTAGTGATACTTGACCCTTCGCGATTTTCTCAGATTGTCTACATAATTGGTAATTTGTGTGTGAACTTTTTATTTGGCCTTTGGTCACATGGTGTATTGGAGGGGAATTTCATTCGAATCTGAAAATTCATCATAATGGTTTGTAGGTGAACATGTTTGGGGAAGTAAATTTTCACTTTGTTATTTCTTTGTGGATAGGATGTTTACCATTAAAGATATGATGAATTAAAATATTTTTGAGATTTTTTAAAGTATACTTCTAGCTATAATTTAATGTACGATGTTATGCAATATCTTAGTTCAAAGTAGTTTAATTTTTAGATTATTTAGAAAAAGTCAAGTTAGGGATATTTCACCTTCAAAAGTTAGGGATACTTCGCGCTATCAAAAGGTATTGTAGCTTGGATGCTGTAGCCGACTGAAGCTCATTTTGTGGTTGGAATCAGTTTTCTGGTGCGTTGAGTTTGTCGGCAATATGTCAACTCAAATATAGAGAATAATTATTTAAAATTTGTTTTTTAGTAATTATTTAATGAATAAAATTTCTTTTTAATATGATAATTTCAAACAATGCAAATTATTT
>BGPR01044259.1:0-12669 GCA_013235015.1 Araneus ventricosus | reverse complement strand
AAATAATTTGCATTGTTTGAAATTATCATATTAAAAAGAAATTTTATTCATTAAATAATTACTAAAAAACAAATTTTAAATAATTATTCTCTATATTTGAGTTGACATATTGCCGACAAACTCAACGCACCAGAAAACTGATTCCAACCACAAAATGAGCTTCAGTCGGCTACAGCATCCAAGCTACAATACCTTTTGATAGCGCGAAGTATCCCTAACTTTTGAAGGTGAAATATCCCTAACTTGACTTTTTCTAAATAATCTAAAAATTAAACTACTTTGAACTAAGATATTGCATAACATCGTACATTAAATTATAGCTAGAAGTATACTTTAAAAAATCTCAAAAATATTTTAATTCATCATATCTTTAATGGTAAACATCCTATCCACAAAGAAATAACAAAGTGAAAATTTACTTCCCCAAACATGTTCACCTACAAACCATTATGATGAATTTTCAGATTCGAATGAAATTCCCCTCCAATACACCATGTGACCAAAGGCCAAATAAAAAGTTCACACACAAATTACCAATTATGTAGACAATCTGAGAAAATCGCGAAGGGTCAAGTATCACTAGTTTCTCTTTTAATAAACAGTTCATTTGTTTCGTTTTTATCATTCTGCTCTTCTAAAGTGTGGGGTTTTCTTTGCTTTTGTTTACCTATCTTTATTTATATGTATTACAAAGTTTGAAGTACACGTGCATTAGAAAGTTCATCGATTATTTTCTATCAGTCTACAATCTACCACATACTTGTTACTAATTCCATTATTTTAAAGTTTCAGCGTCGATTTAACTCAAAGATACACGACTTGGAATGTCTGGATTCGAAGTTTCAGTATGGTCTTCGGGTTTTACGGCACTGGTCAAGTCTATGTACAAAGATATCTTTCGTTGGGAAGATGTAAAAATGCTCAGTCGTAAGTAAAGTTATATAAATTATGAAACGACGCTTAATTTTACATTTCACTCATTGTGTAATCTAACTAAACAATTATTGCAATCAATTCGACCGTAGTACCGCAACAATATTGTAAAATATTTTGGGCAATGTTGAACAATATTGTGAATATCGAGGAATGCCGAATGCTATATCTAAATTTTTAAAAGTTTTGTAAACGTAAAAATTTGGAACTAATATATCAGTTTTAGCTTAATAATTCATGTTAATTAAGATTTTATTTCAAAAAATTCAATGTAATATTTTTTCACAAAAAAGCCGAATACTAGATAACACTGTGTAAAAAATATTGAAAATTCTATATTCCCACAACGTTGAACAATATAGTGATGACAATATTGAAAATTCTACGTTTAACAACGTTTATAAATGTAGTGACGACAATATTGAAAATAAATTCTGCATTTAACAATATAACACAAGGTTTTATTATTCCGGGTTTCTTTTACCCTTAGTGACTATACGACCTGAATATGTTTGAATATATCTGGTTTTGATTCTTTGTCTCTGTTTTAAAAAAAAGTTCGATTTTTAATAAAATCTCTTAGACCGTCCTTCTTTTTATTAATTCAATAAGTCAATGATAATTTGAAAAAAAAAACCAACTACGTATTTTTATAAAAAAATATTACTTTTGAAAAATTCTCCGTCCCAACTTTTACGAGATATAAAATATGCCAAAATTATTCTGTTTAAGCAAATTATCAGTAACTATAAGCAATTGAATTTTAACGGTCATAAAAAAATTAAACCCTTAATATAGTCAATGTTTGTTGAAAAATAATTACTTTCTTTCTGTCCCATATTTTTAAAAGTAATTACCTTTGAACTCTAATTTCATAATTTATTCCACTAGCAAAATTAGTTACTAGCGAAATTTGCTCTAGTTTTGACTTCAAATCTTATTCTCAACTCAGAATTATAAAATGCTAATGAAATCAAGAAAACAATACAAAATAATATGTAGAGATGCAACGATACTTCGTATCAAGCTAATCTGCTTTACCGCAATCTGTCTGCGGTGTTCGAGTTATAGCTGGTTGAGTGGCTAAGACGACAGGTTAGGTAAGCAATCTGTCCCGGGTTCGATTCTAAGGTTCGTATGCGTAACAAATATCGTATTACAAAATAATCAAACGATGCTGCATGAAAGCAAAATTTCTTTTAAATCTCTAATAAGTAATTAGGTTTAATATTAAGAATATTTATAATTTTGGGGAAATAAATAGTACATAATTGAAACTAGGTTGAACTATATTCTATAATATTACTCAATAATTATCAATACTGAAGCCCAATATCGAGCAATACAGGAAAAGTCTTGCATTTTGCACTGTTTCTATATCATAAAACAATATTATACTATATTGATTTCTCGAATTTTACAATATTGAACAATATAGCGTGCTACTTAGGGAAAGCTCGATTCTATAGGAAATCATAAATTCTTATAGTATACATTATGAGTTAATTTTAGATTTCTTAAAACTAAAAAATAATTTGTGAATAAAAGCTCGTTTTAGATTAACATTTTAAAAAGGTTTTGTGAAAAAAAGCAACACGGTCTTGTAAAGATACATAGTTAAATGTCGCTGGTAAGATGCAAAAGAAGAAGAAAGGGATTGAACACGTGGAAGAGCACCTTTAAATACTGAACTACATGAAACTGCTTCTTTACTATTGGTTCAAGAGAAGACGTCACAGGAAAGGCGGATTGTTCACTCATCCAGATTTCACAAACATGAAGTCGCCGATGACGACGCCACAGATATATTCCAACAAATTATCTTTCTTGATTGCTTTTGTACTAATACGAATTGTACATTGAGAAAATATTGCAACCATCAATTCATTCGATCTGAAGGTTTTGATGAATCTCTGCGTTTTAGACCTCCCTAGTGCGAAGAAAGCCATATATGGAATTATGTCTGTGATTACTCCTCTTATATTTCTGTATATTTAATCTAGAATCATAGATATGTCTTATTTGTAATCATGGTCGAGACTTGATAATAACTTCATTTTGTTATCCACCAAAGAACACCAGTGATGGGATTTAGACGGGGCACACTGTCTCTCGGCCACAATCTCCGAAGCATAACAAGTATCATCAATCCCCCTGACGATCTTGATATGAACCTGAATCATGGGATGATCCATTTCAGACAGTGGATACATCTACATGACGAGGGAGACAAGTGATGCGAATTGCTTCATGCTTGGTAGAGGCTGTGAGGGAAAGGTGAAGGAACAGCATGTTTAGAGCAAGGGTGGCGCCATCTATCGCTGCGGTGAAGGAGAAAAGTCTTTACTGCGTTCCCAGGAGGGTGTTGATTAAGATGAGCGATTTTCGTTTCTTTCTCTGGCCTTTTAGCAAACACGTGCCGCTTCCAGTAGGATGGAAAATTCTTGTAAGGGATTCTTGATATTTCTTAGGTTCACTCAGTACATTTAAATCTGGGTTGGTTGCCTCCGGAATAGGTGCTCTTTTTCTCTTTCGATACTTTGATTTTCGGCGCTGCTGCCTGGGCGTATGACTTCTTTGATTTTATTGTTTGAGTGCTTGATAGGGCTTTTCATCCTCTCCACGCAGTTAGGTGTCCCTTTTCTCCGCAGTTAATGCAGATGGGGTCCTCAATTTCTCTGTGATGCTGCATTCTCTGGTTGCCTGTTGGCCGTTCAATTTGATGCCCTTGGGGAGCATGTAGCAGTTCCTTGCTGAGTGAAAATACCCAGAGCAGTTAAAACATATTGTTGTTTTCTTCCTCTTCCTGTAGACTTCTATCTTCACCTTGAGGTAGCAAATATGCTGGATGTTGTAGATGTTGGAATAATTACCAATTTTCTTTACCGCAATCAGAAAGAGGGGGAGGAGGGAGATTCTTTTAAGATTCTCATCTGAGTTATTTTTTCAGTTCTGTATCCTTTCTCATCCAGATTTTTGACTACTTCTTCTTTTTCTATGTCGATCGTGTCTACCAAATAATGTCTTAAAATTCCTTTGTACTAAATTTCTTAAGCGTTCCAGTGTGATGGATGCTGCTTTTGTCAGGCCTCTGTAAGAATATTCCACCCTTCTCTGTTTTCTCGTCAAAAATTGTTAGGCACTGGACGGTTGAGTGGAGGGTCAGATGGAATGTTGAAGGTTTCATGTTTCTCTCGCTTTATGTCCGCAACACTATTCAAATAACAGAAAGTTCATAGTTGCAGGGGGTAAGAAGTGGTGTTGTGTTTGTGTGTGAACATGAAAAGTAGAAAACGGAACGGACTAGACGAATAGAATTCTTAACGTGGTCTTTACATTATAATTGCATATCTGTGTCAAATTTTGGACTAAATCCGCCAGGGAGAAGTCTCTCTGTCTGCCCGTACGTTTGCATTCGAACATGATAATTAAAATCCAATAAACTAGATGATGAATTTCATTGTATGATTTTAATACCAAAATTGCACTTTTTATCAACTATTAGAGCCAATCGGAATAAGTCAAAATTGTATATCGATTTTCCTCACCGTAATATGGGATTTAACACTAAACGTACGCTAATGTGTAAATATACAAGCAAGTTGAAGGCAAATATTTCGCCGCTTTGTAAACCGAATTTATTTTTTGAAGTTACTGAGGTAATTGATAAACTATATTATATAACTCTAAAGTGTTACATATGTTGCAATAGTTTCAAATCTGTTGAGAAGAAAGTGTAATATTGTTTTTGTATTTTAGAGCACTTCTGTGGAGTATTATTCCAGTCGCCCTTTGCTTGATTCTTACTACTTTGATTGGTATAGTTTTATACGCAGTTTTCTACTTATGCGATCCGATACTGAACACACAAACAGGTCTCAAAAAGCACGACCAGGTAAGACTTTTCTTATATTTCTTGATAATGTTAAAATAAGAAGGAAACTAAAATGATCAGAATCTAGATCTTTCACGATGAATATTCATCTGAGTCATTAGCAGTTAGAGTCATGAAACCTCCGCTACAAACGCAAAAAAAAAAATCCATCATGGTGCGCGTGTGTGTTTGGGGATCTATCACAATAATATGGGGTGAGGCAGATAAACTTAATGTTTTTGCATGTTCGGCTTTGGAGATATGGACAAGTGAAAGAGTCGAGACATTCTGTTCCGTTATTCATAGCATTAGCATTTCAATCGGTGTCATGTTCTTGACGTTAGAACAGCGCATTTCGGCTTATGATTGTGTTGTGAGGAGTGATGAATCGATTACCGCCTTTAAACAGCAGATTCGAAATCATCAAATGGCTCTTTTCCCTCTCCTAACACAAGCTTAAGCCGGGTTTATCTTAATTTAAGTGTTTCATAGGGATGTTTGGGCGCGTTTTTTGGCTGAACGGATTTTAGGGCTTTTCAGTATTGAAAGAGTTAATTTGTTCCATCTTACATATGCATCGCTGCTCGCCCTTTGCCATTAGCTGTTTCATACACTAAATGCTCATTTGTCAGTTTAGCAATTTGTATAATTCTCCTTCATCTTCGCTTCATCTATCACTGGAATGATAATTAATACTCGAAATGCCTTTCTTACTTCAGACCTAACATAGCTCTTCAGTACACAGTCGTATTTTCTTCCATGTGTTCTTATATAAAAGTGGTTTGATTTAGTAAGCCGGACACACTTGGTTTGTTCTAAATGTATCCAACCTTTATTCATACAAAATATTCGTATTATAATATAACAATCTTGCTCTAACTCCCTTTAAAACATTCCCCTTGGGTTGCCACACAATTCTCCCAATGGTTCTACCACCGTCGAAAGGAGTTCTGGAACGCCTCCTTTGAAATGGCACTCACATGGTGCATCACGTTTGCAAGATGTTTTCTCTGGACTGAAATTTGGTAACTTTCATGGACATTTTCAGCGTCAGGAAAAGCCAGAAATCATACGGAGCCATGTCGGGAGAGTATTGATCCTGACGAATAAAAAGTATGTTGTGTTTGTCTGGAAACTCTGTATCAAATGTGAAGAATGGGCGGGTGCGTTATCGTGATGGAACTGCCAATTGCCCGCTTCTCACAAATCCGGATGTTTGCGTTTCACAGAGAGCGTTCCTCATTGTAGAAGGTATGCAATTCCTGTTATTCGTTGATGTTGTAACACCATGACCCTCACTTGGCTAATGACGCTTTGATTTCTGGGTGTTGAGGACGTACTAGCACGTGTTTCATTCTCCACTACTTGCGGACATTTTTGAAACGGTTGTACCAATTCTTTATCTGCGCGGTTCCCATTGCTTCGTCCTAGAAGGCCTATTGAATGTTGTGAATAATTTCTACTTGGGAATCTCCAAGCGTTACCCAAAATAAAAGAGTTGTACGAGTTTTTCTGTCATTTTCTCAGAAACGAAACTCCGACGGCGCTCATTGGTTGTTTGCTAGCGACTGACTGCTTCTGCACATAGGAAAAAAAATCAGGTATGCCCATTAGGGTAGCCTATATACATGCACTAAACCGTGACTCCCTAGCTTCAGATGCTTAATCACAAAAACATGATCGGACCCCTTTTGAACTAAATTTGTATCCTTAAGAGTTTATGCTCACTCTGTTTCAAGTTATCCAGTATATTTGCCAATTGCAGAAAGTAAAGCTCAAGGAGTAGTTTCATATTTAAAAATAATCATTTTACTTAGTCCTCAGAGAAGCATGGCAAGCACACTTCATGGATATAGATACGGAAGAAAAAAAGACAGATCAATTTTAGTACTTCGGGGCTCCAGGTCCAGTTATCACGCAGAGCGGGGTGACACTTCTTTTAAGGCCGATAGATGGCATTACTTGAGAGCATTGAACCCACGGGTGCCTACGACCTTCGGGGTGACCGGTTACCACAATCGAGGGGGAACAGAGGTTTCGGGAGAAAAAGGAGAGAGGTGGTATTTCGGTTGCTCTGCGCGATAGATATTCTATTTCTCGTTGAGGAGGATAGAACTGCGTGTAAGATATATATTTCTCATTGAGGAGAATAAGAAGTCATCCGTGGAAAATTGCATAACATTCAAAGAAGCCCGAATAAAGGACTTAGCTTGCATCCCAGACTTTTCATTCCTTGAAACGAACCATCGAACACCACATCAATATTATACAATTTTATGGGTAGAAAGATTCTAGACACAGTTCGAATTCAATTTAGTTTAATTTTGATAGATTGCCGTTTCCTTTTCAGCAAACGAGCGCTCTTTTGCGAGAGACTTCGTAATTTTGAGCGATTGTCAGATGGCGAAGACGATACTTAAGTCGGCACTCCAGCCCTCTTCAAACTTCTGCATCACAACAACAGGTCGCGTCTGACACAACAAAATATAATCGAGTCCTGCAAGTGGATGTCGATCGGATTTTGTTTTAACCAACTAAACCTAAAGTTTCAAAAATGACATTCGTATCATAAAATTCAAGTAATAAAAGCAATTACGTTATTCACTAATAAAATTTTACGTATTTTTCTCGAATTTCAGTTGGTCCCGTATTTCATTATATCAAGATTTCATTCAATACCAGGATTAACAGGTCTCTGCATTGCTGGGATATTCAGTGGAGCTCTCAGCACATTATCGTCAACACAGAACGCGTTGGCAATGAGCGCAGTTATGGATTTCATCCAGCCATTTTTTTCAGGAAAGTTGACTGAAAAATGTTTGCTCTTAATAGGCAAGACATTAGGTGAGTTACGTTTCATGCAAAATTTGTTGATAAAGCCAGATCTATTTCTAATGATCATCAAACCTTCAGAGGGAATTTTCTTTAAACTTCGGTCGGACGCAATAGAAACGCTAACACGTCCGGGCGTAGTTCATCTGTGAGATTAAAAGTTAAATTTTTGCTTAGGCGTAAGAAAATGCTTAGCAAACTAAACAATTCGGTGACACAAAGTGATATTTTCATTTCTAAATAACTGGTTTGTTTACTGAATGTCCCATATATTGCCATAAAAACTAGTAAAAAAATGCTTCATTTATAATTGGTTTACAGCCATATAATTTGCATAATTTTTCGGCCAACTGTAGTCAAGATTTGGCGATTTCTCACTTGTCCTTATAAATTGGACCACCACTGTACCAAGAGCTCGGTGTTAAAGCAATAAAATATTTAATACCCTTCATCGACATAGATCATGTAGAAAGAAAGTATTATACGCATATTAATAAATTAACCTTTTAATTTAATCCATGACAAATAAGTTTACCATAAAATATTTTAGAAATTCTTTCTATGCTTTAGATATTTTGTATGACATTACTATAAAAAAATCCATCCTATTTTCAGCAATTTTGTATGGCGCCATTTTCATTGGCTTAAGTTTAGCCATGTCCAAAGTGGACAGCATGTTAGCATCTGCAATGGTTTCTCATGCTCTTTTTGAAGGACCCATAGTAGCCATCTTCTTGATTGGAGTCTTGTCTAGGAAAGCTACTGATAAGGTACTAACATACAATCTTATTTATTTTTCCTAAAATTTTTAAGTGTGTGAATGCTACACTCACGAGCCAGAAAAACTGGTATAGGCGTGCGTTTGCAAATAACGGGAGTATGCAACCAGCCATCGTAACCCGATGCTGCGGTCGGCAACGCCTATATAAGACAACAGATGTCTGACAAATGTATTAGATCGGTTCCTGCTGCTGCAATGGCAGGTTATCAAGATTTAAGTGACTTTGAACGTGACGTTATAATCGGCGAACGAGAGATGGGACATAACATCTCCGAAGTAGCGATGAAATTTGGATTTTCGCGTACAACCATTTCACGAGTGTACCGTGAATATCGGGTATCCGGGAAAACATCAAATTTCCGCCATCGGTGCGGCCGGAGAAAACCTTGGAAAAACTAGACCGTTGACGTCAGACACGAATCCTTAAACGAGACAGCCGTGCAACACTTCCTCATATGGCCGCGGATTTCATTGATGGGGCATCTACAAGTGTCACCGTGCGAACTGTTGAACGGACAGTCATTGATATGGGCTCTGACAGCCGAAGGCCCACTCGCGTACCGTTGCTGACTGCACGGCACAAAGCTTTACTCCTCTCCTGGGCCTGACAACACTACCATTGGACTGTTGATGACTGGAAACACGTTGCCTGGTCTGACGAGTCTCGTTTCCAATTGTATCGTACGGATGCACGTGTACGAGTATGGAGACGACATCATTAATCCATAGACCCTGTTTGTCAACAGGGTTCTGTTCAATCTGGTGGAGCCTCTGTGATGGTATGGGACGTGTGCAGTTGACTTGATATGGGACCCCTGATACGTCTAGAGACGACTTTGACAGGTGGTAGGTACTTAATCATCCTGCCCGGTCACCTACACTCATTTATGTCCATCGTGCATTCCGACGGATTGGGACAATTTCAACAGGACAATGAGACACCCCACGCTTCAAGATTTGCCACCAAGTGGCTCCAGGAACACTCTTCTGAATTTAGACACTTCCATTGGCCACCAAAATCCCCAGAGATGAAGATTATTGAAATATCCGGTTTCCTTGCTACATGCTGTTGAAAATATATCTCTGCCACCTCGCATTCCTATGGATTTATAGTATGAATGGTGTGAATTGCCTCCAAGATACCTTCAGACATTAGTCGAGTCCATGCCACATCGTGTTGCGGCATTTCTGTGTGCGTGGGGCCCTAAACGATATTAGACAGGTGTACCAGTTTTTCTGTCTCTTCAGTGTAGTAAGTGATAAATTGTTTGAATGCGAATCTATTCTCATGGAAATACGTGTTTTAGAATTTAAATATGTAGGAAGCATCTCAGAATGCAAGTTATTAATTTCTTATTCTTATACTGCTATGATAAATTCTGATAAATCCATTTCAACTTTTTAAAGATAAACATGCTCTTTTTGAAAGCCACGATTTTAATCAAAATGATAGTTTCTTGGGTGTACTATACATACAGTAATCTCTTATTTATCTTCCTTAACTATGCAACAACGGTCGAGCTGTTCTCTGCATACTAGAAGGTTTTCATATAACTGTTGTATAGTGTTAGTGAGTGTAAACCGCCTTGTTGAATACCGTTTGTTACAAAACCCATATAATAGCAGAAACACACAGATGAATTTTTAGGAATTGAAACAAATTAATAACAATATTTTTTCAGCTTTCCTTACACTTACACGTGTATAATTATGCATCTTATATTTCGGAGTGCAAAGGGTTAAATGATAGGGTGTTGCATAGTAGATGGGTTAACAGATTCTAAATCAGCTGGATGGAGAGTTAATACAGGAACAAATACGATAGTTTAGTTCATAATGTATTATTCTGTATAAAATATCTGTGAGAATATTCCATGACAACTGGATGGACAATGAATAACAAAGTTTACATAAACAGGTGCGTGGAAGTTATATTTGTCTCTCAGATGTTGATAAGCCCTTGGTTCAGGTATATCTGTTACCGCTAAAGCTCGAAAGCCGTTAATGTGCACATTACCTAGCTAATCTGCAGATTAACTGATTTGCTCTGTTAACGTGCGGAATCAAGACTTTTCTGCATTTTATCTAGGTATTGTGCATATTAACGGCTTCCATATCTTTAAAGTTCGAAAGTTAATTTCTCTCATTTCCTTTCCCTGCACCTTCCCCCTCTCCCTCCTTGATTCTTTCTATTATAGTTTTTTAATTGATTGATGATTGATTGTATCAACTAATTTGTTGATTGTTTGATTGTATTAACTTGATTCTTTAGATATCGAAAAATAAATAAATAACATTATGTTAATTTAAGCGTACAGAAACGTTGCCGTTGTTCCAGCAGAGATCTTATTTTCAATTTAACGAGTGCCTAGTAAGGTAATGTGCAAATTACCCAGATAATTTGAGAAATGAAGCAATTTTTGGCACTTTAACGGATCACCCTAGTTAATCTGCACATTACCTAGATAATCTGTAGAATAACTGATTTCTGCACTTTAGCGGTAATATATAAATGGGATAAGCAAAACCTCGAGGCTGACAGGTGATTATGAAACACTGACAGAGTTTATGTTGGATATCGCTGAAACAAGATAAGGTCTTATTATGTTGCATTTAAATGAAAGTTTAAATTATCTGTGCAGTATCGATAAGAGTTATCTTGTTCTGCGACATAGTCATGTTTCAATATACTAGTGTTAATGTAATCAACCTAAAGAGGATTTCTATCTGTTTATATGTGTTATAATCAAGATTTGCTTTATAATCGTATGCGAAGTTCCGAGTCTTCCCAAACAGAAACTGAACTTCTAAATTTCATTGTTAACATTTCAACCCATCCACCCTGTTGTAATGACGTTGTAAAGCATTTATCTGGAGGTTGCGCTTGCACTTTTTTGAAGAACGCTACGTCATTTTGTTACTGATTAATGAGTAGTAGAGTGAACCGGTGTTTTTTGTTTGGAAAAACCATTATTGAAACATTTTTAATAATCTTGTTGAAACATTTTAAATGTTTCAACAAGATTATGGGATGGATTGTTTTAGCTGGTCCTAATGTTACGAATGGCACAGATGCGTCAAAGCGAGCGGAACATACATAAACACTATCAGAATATTCGACACAATTTCACGTCGATCTTCACGTCGAAGAAATGCGTGCTTTCATTCTTTTAAATCGACGTTTAAATGTCTAAGCGTCCACAGAAGATCATTTCACATAAATTTGTCTGATAATCTGCAGATGTAGCAAAATTTGTGACAAGTCTCTTGAATAATAAGCAAAAACATGAATCGTGTTACAACTGGTCTGCTGGATTACTCAAATGTGGATCAAAACCCTCTGAAACGTCCGTAACAAATCTCCTCATATTTCACCCTGTGGACTTTCTTTTGTTCCCAAAGTTGAAATCCAGCTTGAGAAGTTGACGATTTGAAACAATAGAAAAGGACGAATGAGATTCGAAACAAGACTTGCGTGGGATTCTGAAAAAGGACACCATCCAGGATCCTTTCCAGCAATGGGAGACACATTGATAGCGGTGTATAAATAAAGGAGGAGACAAGCCTCATAAAAATATATTCTTAGCAAATATTGATTTATTTTAAAAGTTCGGTTTCCTTTTGGATAGATTATGTATACGTAATGTATTGTAATCGTCAAAAAATTCAACTTCCGCAGTCTAATACTTAAATCTCCCCGAGTCCAAAACTCAAGGAAAAAATACACCTTTTTTTTCTTTTTCTGTAATGCATATTTACTGAAAGTTTTCAAAATTATATTTCTATTTTCAGTGACGTATAAAAACCAATACTGTTAATTAATTTGCAATTGCTTTCATCTCCCAGGTCATCGTAACTAGTCTTATCATTGGAGTCATCATCACAGGATGGACAGGTTTCAACATGCTCTTTAGTGGCTATCGAAGCTCTCCGCTTCCTTTAGAAGCATCTGGCTGTCTGAACTCCAACGCATCTGTAATAATAGCCAGTAGTCTGAATACATCGTGTACAGCAGTTAAGAGTTGCCTAATAGAGAATGTTGAGAAGCCTCATGAAAGGTATATAGTAAGTACAAATGATAAGAATAGTAAATATTCTATCTACAATATTTGGGTATTACATAAACCTTAAGGGTTAGTTTAACCCTTTCGACCCGACCTTCGCATGATTAAAATTTAACTACGACAAGTAGTCTCATATAATGTTGACAAAAAAATGTACAGTCAAACTTGGATAATTCGAAGTTGAA
>BGPR01044258.1:0-12669 GCA_013235015.1 Araneus ventricosus | reverse complement strand
ACTGGGCTGAAAAGGATTAACCTCGCGTCTTTTCTATTATTCTACGTGTTCATTTTATAAGATTATTTAAACTTTATTGATTCTTTATCAGAATAAAATAAACCATTACCAACCCACTTTTTTCATGATAAACAGTCGGACCTCTATTTAACGAAGTCGCTAAATCCCGGAAAAAAGTTCGTTATATGGAAAATTCGTTAAATAGAGATTCACCTTTTAAAATACTTTAAACTACGCAAAACAGATTTTAAATTCATAAGAACTAAATATTATTAAAAAAGTAATTAATACACCTTTATTTTGTGAATTAATATCTATTTGTTTTGTATATTTTGCCCATCAAAAAGAAATCTGCAAAGAAAACAAGAATAGAACAAAACATTGTCCGGGAATACACTGTATTTTCAATTAAAAAAATAATTTTATATTAAAATTAATGAATCTTAGCATTTCATCATACGAAGGTTTGTTGATTTCTTCATCGTTATCATTTCCATCTTCATCATCTTCGTCTTCGTCGCAATTCGTTGCTGTATTGTTTTTATTTTTCACACTGTCCACTTCAAAACTGCCTCATCCGCATCTTCATAGACACATGCTTTTAAACGTTTTGAACAAGAATTTGTTGAATCTTAATTTTGTATCTTATCACGATTTTTTTTATTATGGTTGATAAGCTGTTTGGAGGAATACCAAATTTTAAAGCATTGTCCTTTTCTTTCACGCCTTTATCCACTTCATGAAGAATTAAATTTTTTTCTTTGATACTCAAGCACTTTCGCTTTGTCGTTTTCCAGCTTCAAGGTCATTGATCACCATAAAATGTGTTAAAAGAAAGATTGTTTGAAATGTTTAGAAATATTTTGAGAAATAGGGAGATTAAAATATTGGATCGCTAGAAAAAGTTCGTTAAATAGAGAATGCACTTCGCTATTTGGAGGTTATTTTACGAAGAAATTCGCAAAATGTTCTTGGTTCCAAGAAAAAGTTCGTAAAATAGAGAAATTCGCAAAATAGAGGTTCGTTAAACAGAGGTCCGACTATATTTATTTAGTACTTAAACGTCCCGTATCAATGCTTCGCAATTATGGCAACCCTGTGTATATTAAAAGACTTGATTTATTTTGCTATCAAACATATCACAGAAATGAATACCAGAAGTATAAAGAAATATTCTTCGAAATCTCAATCTAAAAACATTGAAAGCTTATTTTATCGATCCGAAAAGCGAGACACAAAATAAATTAAGCAAATTCAAATTTTCAGTAACCCGTATCGCGCACACCTGATGTTAACTCAACTAATGCACGTCAACTTCATATCTTAATGACTCGCATACAAAAAGATAGTTCTTTCCCATATGAAAATCGAATTTATTATTGAAGCATGCTGATAAGAACGCTTTTATCATCATTGTATGCAAGACTAAAAAGCGGTGCCTGCAAAATACGCAGAAAATAACTACCCAAGCGGTGGTTTAGCAAAAATAATGTCTGCTGTTTGTTTACGATATTTCCTTTACTATCATTACTATTCATTCGTTCGTTGTATTCATCCATTATATTTGCTATCAGTAAACAGAAGGGAAATGAATGGTATTGTGCAGCGATTACTGGATGTGGTTAGCAGAACTTTGAACTTGGTGATCGTGGCAAACAAAACATCTGGCTCAAATGAGAAAAAGGAATGAAGTGTTTTTGTATTAATGTTCGATAAAAATTTGGGTTTTCCTGGTTTTGTTCACTATTGGCATTTTCTAAACACAAAACTAATAAATTAAACTTGCTCGCGATGGATAAGCTTTGAAAACTGTGTGTGAACATAAATCTCAAACTAAAACGTATACTCTATTTTAAAAAATATTTATAGCAGCTCCAAAAGCTAATAAGCGAATACCATAAAAATGATACTTAATTTATACGATTGATCCATTCAGAACTAATATGTCAACTAGGTTTCTTGGAAAAAAATTACATTTTTAATATTTATTTTATAGACGCATTTTTTAGTTGTTTCGTGTCCTTAGAGATTTTCTTAAAAATTGTATTTTATAATTTCATTTCATAAGCGAAAACTTTTGCGAATGTGTTTAAATAATATCAGTTAGTAAATATTCATAAATTATTTTAAACAAATTACTTTTTTCCGTTTTCCATTAATGTACATATACTTTTCTGAAATATATTAATGTATTGACCAACAAAATGAATTTTAAAAAATAAAATACACAGTACATATTTATTATTACGTTATAACAAAGGCTCTCAATTTTTGTTGAATAAGTATTCTCGGCATAAGGTATTGAAGTCAAAATGCAACTAGCGAAATCTGTTGGCTCTGCTCTTAGCTGGCATCTATTCACGGGTTTAAAAATGATTGTGAACCTGATACTTCGTTAGTAGTATTTATTTAAGCGCTTTGATTGCTTCCCTAAATGTACGAATAGTTTTTTATTTAAATTGGATTGGTTTCTGTGACATCATTTGAGTCATCATCTGATTCCCTATTCTATATTATGTGTCCTTATATATTTTAATTATGTAGCTATTTTCTTCAAGATTGCTTTATTTTCAATCTGAGATATAGCTGAAAATGTTACGCAATAATGTGGTTACATGCCAAACTGTCTTGATGTTTAGATACTAGTTTATAACTGAACTGTATATAAAATATGTAAATGTGTACAAATCAAATGCTTTTCTGATAAAAAGAAATATCCCAATTTCGAAAATAATATTAATTAAATTATCAGTCTGAAAAACTTACAATAAAATCTTCGGTATATTTCGAACACCGTTATTCAGGTTTATCGTAAGTGAATGCATAAAAAAATTTCAAGAAATTATCTTTTTAAAAAAAATCATCCTCTCCTTTTCTAAGCTTAGGATATTACTTTTTTAAAATTGAAAATACAGATTTAAGTTTATTCCCCGAAAAAATTGGAAAGATTTACGCTTCTATCGGTGAAGTTGGTTTGCCATGGAAACCGGAAAAAATTCCACGACACGAACAGCTGAAAGGGAAAAAATGAGAGATTTTCTCACAGCGTTCGCACTACGCCGAGCAGAAAACGGGATTTCCGAGCTTTATTTTCAAAAGAAAGATTGACGCCCCCTTTTTTAATAATAACAATTTTTATGAAAAACGAACACATCAGGTAGATGTTGTTCTTTATTGATTAAGTATTGTTGTCGTTTTTTAACCCTTTGAAGTTCATTGGTTTCACACTGAAACCACAAATTGAACATTTTTTTTTACTGCGCATGGGCGAAACGTAGCATAATTTTTCTTTCTTAACTTAAGAGCCAGATATATAGGTCAACTTATATAAAAATTCCAGATCAATACTGTTAGCATTCATAAAGCTATCGGCATTGCAAGAGCTAATTTGCTTTCGATATTTAAGAGGATAGTTAGTTAGTTAGTTATATTAACGTCCCGTTTTGAAGCAACACGAGGGCTATTTTGGGACGGACCTCGTAATTTTGAACCACGGTCAGATGACGAGGACGACACCTGAGCTGGCACCCCCCTCTCCAAACTTCCACGCCACACCAACGGGAGGACGTTTGGCCACTACGTATGATTTAGCGTGCAACAGGCCCCATACACGGCGGATCTTCAGTGGAATCGGGTCTCGAACCTGGAACCCTCCGACCCCAAAGCCGAGGCCTTACCACTAGGCCACCGCGGCCTCCGATATTTAAGAGGAACAAAATGATGAAGGTTCTTTCACAAATTGATATTTTTGAAAATTGAATCTTCGGAACTAATATTGAATTTTATGAAAGTTGGATATCCTGAATACTCACGCATACTTATAAATTAAATACGTAATTTAAATTGCATTTCGACGATAACTTATTCGGAGGAAAAATAGCCCGCTACCGTTCATTGGTTTCACTGTGAAACCACACTTTTCTTGAAAATGAAAAATGCTAATTTTTTTTCCTTTACATATTCATGATCAGCTACATGTATAATACTCATTTTTGAAATAAAGTTAGTAATTTTGAAAACGAAACATGTAGTGAACTTGAAAGGGTTATATGTAACAAAAGGCAAACTTTAGAATATGACTTGAGCGTTTTACAATAAAACCTCGCTTAACCGAAACCCGGGTTATCCGAAATGGATCTGAAATCGAAAAATCCAGAAGGCGCGTATGTGCTGCACAGAAATCATCAAAAAGGCGAGACATTTTTGCAGCGATATAACTTGTTTTAAGCCTCCTCAACAGGACCAGTGATTCATTTTAGAATGCTAAAATTTTAATTAATGGGAATTAATAATTTTAATTACGATATTGTTTACCTGTGCCTGTCAGACACATTGCGCCCGAACTTGCCGGAGCGTATATTTCGTCCGACGGAGACTTAAAGAACATAAGTGTATCCTACAAAGATAGTTTTGAATTTACACTCAAAACATTTCAGAATTCAATACTGTAATTAGATACAAAATAGTAATAGATGTCCATGGTTTAACCGAAAAAAATCGTTATCCGAAACAGTTCCCCCCTTTAGTTCGATTAACCGACGTTGTACTACATAAACCGTTATATTTTAGTATCAATGTTATATGACAAAGTTTTTTTCAAGACCTGTGATATACATAGAGGGCCTAGAAGATAAAGAGAATGTCCCGTTTTCTTCTTAAGAGTAAATTAAAAATATTAGCTATACATTTAATTTTACTTTACTGTAATTATACTAACGTCCTGATTAGAAGCAACACAAAGGCTATTTTAAGGTAAACAAAATAGTTATATACGTTCATGACTTAACCGAAAAAAATCGTTATCCGAAACGGCTCCCCCCCCCCCTTTAGTTCAGTTAACCGGGGTTATACTGCATTACTTATTTACACGAACATTCAACAATATACAAGGTGTTCACTGTAATCGTAGCCTAGTAGCTAATATCTAAATCGTTAAAGATACTTCCAGGGGTGTAGTGGAGCAGAACGCACCGGAACGGCGTTCCAGACTGATTTTTTTCAAGAGAAATAAATAAGAAAAATTGTAAAAACAGTCCTTAAAACAGCATGATTTTTGTCACCCAGGCTAGAGATTCCGGCACTGCTTTTATTGCGTTTCAGCGCTGCTTTGATAGAGTGCTGGCACTGCTTATTTTGCGACCAAACCACTGGATACTTCCATCTGGAAAAATGCTCTAAATGACGTAAAGAATTTTAGTTTATGTTGTGCGTGTCAATAAATGTAATGCTGGAAAATTATAAAATCTAAATTTTTATACAGTCCCTCGAACCTATCAGTCATATTTAGTTAAATATTCTTGAGACATTAACATTTTAAATTAAAGATAATTTTGCATGTATGCAGGATCTAATGTGTTTCCAAATATAAAGGAGACCCTAGCTGTATCGGCGTTGTATCAAATTCCAATGAGTTAATGTGCTAGCCGATAGATGGCATGGTGGTATTCCCAGTTGCACCTGCGTAGAACGGCTTCGCATCAATATCCTTATTTCTGGAGAGTTGCATGATGGATTCCTCCAGATCAGCAGCAGTTATCCAATTTCTTCGCGCAGAAGGGGAGGCATGCTTCACAAGTTTATCGTAGGAAGAAAGAGGTATACGGAGAGCAGTGTCTCGCACAGTGCACCATATTCCGGTGGCGTCAGCGTTATGAGGCGGGAAGCGTAAACATCAAGGACTTGCCACGCCCTGGGCAGGCGCACGTTGTGACCAACAGTTCCACGATTTCAGCTATGGATGAGATCATTCGGCAGAATCACCACACGTGAAATTTCTGTTGAACTGTCGATAAGCAAAGGAACTGTGCATCACATAATCCACAAAAAGCTTGGTTCTGGAAAAGTTTGTGCACAGTGGGTGCCCAAGCATCTGTCAGAGAATCTGAAGACGGCGAGACGGGAACTGCATCCGCCAGCAACCCAGGAACTTTTACACTGAAGCCATCCACTCCCTTCCTACGCGCTGGGATTAGTGTATCAATGTCAGTGGAGATTATTTATAGTTGTACGATGAACATGTTACAGTTACATTAAGGTTAGTTCCACATGTTATAGTTACATTACAGTTCATGTTCCACATGAACTGTAATTAGAATATTGTTATTAAAATTTCTTTACATATAACTGCAGTCTTCTTTTCATTTGGGCACACCTTATATTTAATGTCATTGCTTCAACTGCATTTACTGCTGCAGAAGAAGATAATCTGATTGAGTTGTATTGCAAAAATTCATTTAAACAAAATTTTGGAGCGCGGAAAAAGCTGAGTTTTGATTGTCAGGAAAAGGTGAATATCCACTCCTGCGTGCTAACGCTCAAACTATTTAAATTCCCATATCTATTTCTCATTTTTACGAAGCCGCGTTTCGGCAGTTGAATCCTTAAAGAGTTGCTGAGTCCAATTTATTTCCACGATTTGAGAAAATCCGAAATTATTAACAGGCTCACCCATCCCACTGATTATTATATTTATTGAAATTTCTTCAATCTATTTTTATATAGCATAAAATATGTTTTATTTATTTTTTACCTAAACTATACAAATATATTAACTATTTTTCAAAAAGTGCTTATTAGAGTTTAATATATATGGCGCGTCTTGGGAAAAATCTTTATTCACCAAGAGTGCGGAGAATTGAAAAAGTTTGGGAAGCACTGATCTACGATATTAAACGGCACCAGCTGATCTTAAAAGTAAAAAAGGGCTACCCCCACCCTCCCGTAGCAACCGGGGTCAAATGAAAGATAGTCATCACGACGTTTATACGGAAACTTAGGGTGGAGTTTTAATGCCGGTAATCATGGTGGCCCCCGTAAGAGACCCTTCTCTAAGAAAACGACATCACTACGCCCACTACGGAGATCCAACGGCTTCTCATCTACGTAATCATGGTGCCCCCGTAAAGCGTATATCACATGGATAGTTTATCGTGGTCTGTTCCCATGGGCACGAGGATAATGCCACTCGCCAAAAAGTTTGTAGCACGTGATCGGTCAGACAAAATGACGTAAATCGTGGACTGTATTCAACCGGCTTGAAAATGCACACGATGGTGACGGAAAATCGTCAGCAACCAATCGGATGTGACTTTGACGGTGACGTAGTTCGCCTTCTACGATACCTAAATCCTGTCTGACCAGTTGTCTCAATGAGTCGCGAACTACAAACGTTTTTGGCGAGTGGCATTACCCTCGTGCCCACGGAAACAGACCAAGATAAGCTGTCCGTGTGATATACGCTTAAGAGCCTTAGCGATATCACTACGCCCACTAGGGAGATCCAACGGCTTCTATCCACGTAATCATGGTGCCCCCTGGTAACAGAGCATGCAACACGAAAACTACTTGAAAAAGAAATTTAATATTTGGAATGAAAATTCTTCTTTTCAATTCATTGGCAATGTCTACCTCCAAGGTGCTGAGGGAACATACATCCTCATTCTCTTAACATGTGGGAAATTGGTAATCGAAAGCCACTGAAACTAGAGGCTTAAAATTTGGCATACATGTTCTTAAGGTGTGAGAAATTAGTAATCGAAAGCCACGGAAACTAAAGAGTTAAAATTTGGCATATATTTTCTTAAGGTGTGCGAAATTAGTAATCGAAAGCCGTGGGAACAAGAGGTTTAAAATTTGGCGTATATGCTCTTGAAGATAATGAAAACTTAGCGATGGAAGCACACGACAAGGTTGAACAGGAAATAAACTGTCACACCATTTTTCAAAGACTTGAAAATTTTGAAAAAGATTCTTGTAGAATGGGAACAACTCATTTCCCTTTTCGAATGGATGCCTTCTGGAAAGAAAAGGATGACGGAAACCTTTTTAAACTTATTTGATCATTGTATGAAAACCTTCATTCGATAATTTTTCTTACTCAGCAAACAATGTAAATATATATGTTTTTTTCGTCCAGATACAAGCTGGCAGATTGACTAGTTAAATGATTAGAAAAGATATAGCGAAGCCATTAAAATCCCATTAACAATATAATTTGCATATATTTAAAGTATTGCCATTTCATCATTTTGGCACCAAGGGACATTTATGATGAATGCTCTTTAAAGGCACAATTCATTAGAGAATCATAAAAAGACTTCATTTACATTTCAGGCACGCAAAGGTAAAAGAATCGGTTCGCATTCTTATTAGCTATCGTAACGTAGGGGGCCCGAATATCGCCTATGTTCCTAATATCGCCCACCACGGTTTCTTCTTAATTTTTAACAGTATATGGTGGCCGGAGATACAAAGCTTCCCCTTTCAGTAGTTGTATGAGGAAGCTATTTGAATCAGTGTTGGTTTTTCAATTTTCTGGGAATTTTTGTTGATTTTCGCATAAAGGGAGTTAATTATCATGTTTCATGAATTTTAATATAATCGGTAAAGTTCAATTGATAACGTTAAACCATTTCAGGCAGTGATAGTGACTATAATTTGCTACATTTCGGTGTGGTTTGTTTCTCGGTTCGTGATCCGATTCCGAAGGGGGATGCCGCCAACTATTAGTGCTAGGTTGTTCCTAATATCGCCCACTTGGGTATTACCATTATCGCCCTAGCCCTTTCAGGGGAACTATATTAAAAGAAAAATTACCCTTAAAAATACATGGTTGACGTCCTGTCACCTGGCAATGCTCCCAAGTTCTTTTTTTATTTTAGCGCTTTATGTAGAGGAAAAGTACATTAACTGCATTGCTAACAGTACAAAAAAAGCTGTCTTGTATTAATTTAAATTTTGTTCTGCCTTAATTTTCATTTTTAATAAAGACAGTATGATCTTATCATAAGTTTGCCTTCATTTAAATCCATTTCAAACATAGGCGATATTAGGAACATATAGTGGGCGATATTAGGAATATATAGTGGCGATATTAGGAACACTTTTTTTAGAAGGAAAAATTTTGCAGTCGCAAAAAAGTGTTGGTGTATAGAGTTGTAATTAAGTAGATATTTGGATAACAGTCCAGATAGTAGACTGGAACGATTTTTAGATAAATTCGCACATGAATTTGCCCTCAGATTAAAATAATAGCTTAAGTGGGCGATATTTAGGCCCCCTACCTTAAGTTTTTTATTAACTGAAGAGAAAATTAAAGCATCATAGAATATAATTGTTAGTTCGAAATTACGTCTAAAAAATTAAAGGATATTCAAATCTCTAATTCGAAACATCGTAGCCTGATAATGTTTTAGGTTCTATATGTCTGCTGTTTACATTAATTTAAAAAATTTACTCATAGTTATATAGCAATGACAGAACACAAAAAATGCATTTAATACTGTTGCAAAGGCTCGTATGCAATAAATAAAACAATGAAATGTATTTTTGGAGAATACACTTAAAGATAATTTATTAAAATCAAACGAAAAATTCTATAGAAATAATATTGGTACCACTGAAAGGATAATTCTTTGCATTTTAAAGTGATGTAAAATGGTTTTGTATGCAATAATAGACACCAAAATAATAGGAAAAGAAACGTTAACATTTCGATTAATTTTTATTTAAAAATACTCTAATTAAATTGTTTTTTAATCTCTTTCTTAATGAACACCTACTGCTTGAGAAGTAACTGCCTGCCTAATTTGTAGATCTAGGTCCAATTGTCTGCCACGTAGAGCATTTTGAACTATTTTTGCCTCATCCATATCGCAGGATTGAATTTACAGATAATGTGCAAGCCTGTAAACATTATCATTTTAAGAAACTTCTCATTTCATATTATCCTCAGAAAGTATGCAGTTGTAGATCTCTAAATACTTGTCACTATTAACATATTGAAATTATTTGGTGATTAGAAATTTGATCCATCGTTCCGTGGTTCATACTCCATAAATAAAGGAAAGTTAAATTAATTAAGATGATTATAACATAATATCAAAGCTAGATCAGGGAAGAAACATTTTTTTTCTGTAACAATCCCTTACGAAACAAAAATAAGTTCGAATGGAAATAGCTAAAGTTGTGGAAGTAATATTTACATACTGTTCGTTTCAGAAACTCGCGCCTATTCACTATTGGATAATTTTACACCGCAAAGGGTTGACTAAAAAGAGCGCTTTCCCGGAATTATTTGCTAAGCGCATTTTACTTTTAGATCTTCTCTTCCGATCTCGATATTCGATTTCTTTTTGAATCATACTATTTTGTTTTAATTCGAAACTTTTGCAATCTATTGTTGGATAAAAAATAAACATCTCCTCCTCCACCTTTCATCTCACCCCTATTTTGGTGAAATCAAAGCCTACTAGGGCAAGTGCAAAAGCGCGGAAGGTTTCCGTATCTGAAAACAGACATTAAGCTGGGCATCCATCTATACTCCATTCCATTCCATTTGTCCCAAGATTGGCGTTTTTTTCCATCCATTCAAATCGAAAAATGGGGCACGTCATTAACGGATGTTCCAAAGTTTGTTTTGAAACTAGGTTCAAAGTCGCAGAATTCTACTCACTCTCTTCCCTTACTCGGGAGATTTCGAGTTCCATTTCTACCCTCGACGTGAGATCTCAATGTAGGCAGATCCTTTGATTTGCCGCTACCCTCGCATCGAGTCCCCAAATTGGAATCGGCGCATGAAATGTTGGATTTTGAGTTCGTTTGAATTCCAGCATTGCCATTCCGCCATGCCAGTTTCCAATGGTTTTTAAAACTGACGATTGCTATTTCCTTCCCGTGTTCCAAAAATTCCATTTTGGAAGAGATCTGAATGACCTGCTTTATAGTAAAATAGCCACGCGCTATCGTCTAAAACTGATCGCGGCATTCCTAGGGGAGAAACTTGGAAGTTAGTGATCTCATCTCAAAAACTGTGATAGAAAACGATAAAACATGAACTTCAAAATCGTAAAGAGTCACCGATTAAGACATAAAATGACACTCTACACTCACTAATAGCTAAATTAAAAACCAAGAAATGTAAATCCCATTCGGGATTTGCATCTCAGATTTCTAATTGATTTATAGATGTATGTTGAGGAGGATTTTATGCTAAATGAATGATTTTAGATATTTGCAACTGACTTTTTCTATCGAACTGATATTAGATTTTTTTTAAATTAAAGATATCAGGGACAAACACAAAGGCATTTAAATTGATATCATCGAAGAGTTATGTTTTGAATTTCAAGATGATACAGAATTGATTCTTCTCAGATAATAATTTCCGAAATGCATGAAAATTACGAAATCAAGAACCAACAGAGAAAAATCTTCAAATGAAAAGATAATTTAGAGATTTTAAGAAGAAATTTACACACTTTTACTTAACCTGACCTGCTACGTTTTTGTAAAAAGATAATTAAGTAATCGATTTTTCGCACACTTCCTGGTGTGCTGGACTTCCGAAATGCTTTTCAATTGTGTGTTATCAATGGCAATACATAACTTTGGCATTTTCAGAACTTATATATCAATTAATAGATCCATTTAATTCAATAATGATTCCATACAAGTGGCGCCATCTGGTAATGAAGAAAAGAAAAATTGATTACAAGATTCCTTAAGATTTATTGTAATGCATTATAAATTAAAGTCTAAAAATTAAAACAATTAAAATTTAAAAAAATTCTCTAAAGTACACTGATAAAAACTTTTTGTTAGAAATTAATATTTTATTATGGTAATCTAGAAAAGACATCAAGCCGAAAGGCAACAAAAAGTGAAATAAAAATGGGGAGAAATTAAAAGCTAAAAGAGGACAATGCATCCAGAGTGCGCAAAATGCTGTACACTTAGTACAAAAGTAGGCACTTTTTTTAGGACAGAAAAACGAAGTAAACCTTAAGTTTAAATTTAAAAAAAGAAGTAAGAAGAATCTGGCCTTACAGACTTTCTCAAGGGTCACCTGCAGGCAAAGTTTCAAATAAAGAGATATTTTTCTGTGAGAGGTTGACTTTCGTCCAAAAAAGATTGACCTCTCGTAACCCAAAATATCCCAAGAGAATTGAAAGAAAAAGGGAAGAAATACCAGCAAATAAAACTCCGACACGCAAAAACAATAACACCAAACAAACAAAAAATTTGCTTCAGAAAAAAGATCCCAAATAAAAAAAACAATTAGCCATTAGACATTCATTTTCCATCATTATAACAAAAATATAGCACTTCACAATGGAAAAAAATACAATTTACGCCTCCATCTGAGAAGACAAGAAAAATGGCAACTGACAGACAGATTCCCCGCTAATTTCTGACACCCTCGCCCACTTTCCAGAATTTTTTTTTATCCTTGACACCCGCTCTCTCTCTATTGAAAAAAGTAAAACAGGAAAACAGACAAAACCAATTCCCACCCCCACCCCACACACACACAAATTTCCTCAAAAGAATAATTTGACCACGAATTACACGTCATCTGTAAATCAAAAGCGAAAACAAAAGAAAGAACAAGAAAAAAACGTGTAGACAGAAGCTGCCAATACAAATTGTCAATGTAAAAACAAATCAAAATTACTCCTAAAAATTCAAATAACCTTCAAAAATTAAACCTTCTATGTTGCAATAATTATAAGTGAATTCATTATTATATAAATTTTTTAAATGATTATTCGCAGCCACTAAGTAATCAGCTTTACTATTTCAATTTTTTTAATTCGGCAGTATTGAGCAAATATAAAGTTTTTGAAAATCCTAGAATCTAGATTTGTATGGAAATTGCTTAAAGTTTGA
>BGPR01044257.1:0-12670 GCA_013235015.1 Araneus ventricosus | reverse complement strand
TTAAATCAAAATTATATTACTCTGAATGAAGGTCGGGTAACAACTAACGAGACAAATAAATAGATAAAGGCATTAGCCATTTGCATAAAAAGGGCGATTTGAATTAGATTCTCTATTTTTACATTCGCCGAAGTATTATTCGAGTATAATAAGATTCTTGTTTCGACGCCGGAGGCAGAGCTATATAAGATGTAAATGAATGATTCAAGGATTTCTGAAATCCAGAATAAATACATGAATAATAAGGGGATGAATACAAATTAATGTTTATGTAGAAGCAACAATCTAAAATTTTCTTCCAGTGAGAAAGTAAATTTGAAAAATTCGTTAACGTAAGGAATACGAAGAATGTTAGCGGAATTCCTGTGTGTTAGAATGTTCAGACCTGTTCATCTACGCAAAATCAAAATTATATTAAAATTATATCAAAATTAAATTAAATCAAAATTATATTACTCTGAATGAAGGTCGGGTAACAACTAAAGAGACAAATAAATAGATAAAGGCATTAGCCATTTGCATGAAAAGGCCGATTTGAATTAGATTCTCTATTTTTACATTCGCCGAAGTATTATTCCAGTATAATAAGATTCTTATATCGACGCCCGAGGCAGAGCTATATCAGATGTAAATGAATGATTCAAGGATTTCTGAAATCCAGAATAAATACATGAATAATAAGGGGATGAATACAAATTAATGTTTATGTAGAAGCAACAATCTAAAATTGTCTTCCAGTGAGAAAGTAAATTTGAAAAATTCGTTAACGTAAGGTATACGAAGAATGTTAGCGGAATTCCTGTGTGTTAGAATGTTCAGACCTGTTAATCTACGCAAACTCAAAATTATATTAATTTGATTTGTAAAAGTTAGAATAATTTGTCATTTTGGAAACGTACCCGGTCATGATTCGCGCCCGTCATTAGATTTTCTATCTAATTAGATTAACCCTTCTCTAATACCTCTTAATTGTAGTAGAGAAGGGATCGTCTAACCCTTTGCGGACAGGTAACTTTTTTGTTCACTCAGATCAGGTTGGCGCCTTTTATGCGCCATCTCGTTTTTCCAACTCTACGTTTATTTAATTATACACAACTTTATTTTGCATGGTGTAATAAGATTAGAGGTCGAATGGATGGATGATACTACCATTTGTGTTCGAATTTGATTCTCTGCATTCTTCGTGAACTGGATTATCTTCCACGTCACTCTCCGAATCAAGTTCTTAGTCGCTGTACTCAGTCACTTCTGCATCGAGATATATTGCAATATAATCGTTCTCAGCTGGGATCGTCTAACCATTTGCGGACAGGTAACTTTTTTGTACACTCATATCAGGTTGGCGCCTTTTAAGCGCTATCTCGTTATTTCAACTCTACGTTTATTTAATTTTACACAGCTTTATTTTGCATGGTGTAATAAGATCAGAGGTCGAATGGATGAATGATGCTAACATTTGTCTTCTGATTTGATTCTCTACATTCTTCGTGAACTGGATTGCCTTCCACGTCACTCTCCGAATCAGGTTCTTGGTCGCAGTACTCAGTCACTTCTGCATCGAGATATATTGCAACACAATCGTCCTCAGCTGGTATTTTCTTGCTTAATTTTTCCAAAGCAGCCAAATACTGCTCTGTAGGGATAATTTCCCGCCGTTTCGTGATAGCATGGTTGGGTTATGGAGAGCGTTCCATGTACTTTCGAGGGCGATCAGACCAAGCTGACTGATTAATTGTCAGTGGACACTATCGGAGCAAGTAGGATAAATATTAAATCGAGGCGCACCCATTGGCGCGCTCTAAACACCGTACCTGTCCGCAAAGGGTTAATTAAATTAGAGTGAATCACAGACATGAGTAAAATAGAGTCAGCGGCGAGGTGTGTTAGGTTGAATATAGAAAGTTATATAAATGGTTAAAACGCTACAATGGTTCAAAAACTTAAGGCACACCCCTTCAGAAATTTCTCACCGCTATGTGCCACAATAATTAAGTGCTTGTATTTGTCTATTGTTCAATGTATCTAGGAAGCCCTTCTTCATCATGGGTGGGAAGATAAGTATATATTTCAAAGACTCTTTTAGATGGGGTTGGTTGTTTGATTCTTCCGTTGAAGTTGAGGAATAGATTATCCCTTGATCTTTATCTTCGTTTATTAGGCTGGGTCATTCCGACAAGGCCTCATCGATGTTTTTGGTCTCTTTATCCAACAGATCGCAAAACTTTTCTATTGGACAGTTATTGACACTGATATCTCGTCAGAAATTTGGAATTCCACTTGGTTTTGATGGAGAACTCGGTGGTGAAGTTTTATCCAACGTTTCTGAAGAATTTTGGTTCTGTTGGGCAAAGGAAGATGTTACCAACTGTTTATTGGGAATATCTTTGATTGATTGAGAATCTGTTTATGATCTTTTTGTTGTTTCATTGGGAACCTCAGAGATTTTTCCCTATGCCTGGGCGCAGCCTCAAGGAATGGCATAACACGACGGTGACTGTTGTTGTCAGTGTGAGGGCTAAATTTGGGAACTCCCTCGGGTTCCAAAAAAGTGTGCTATTATTCTTATTGAACTCTCTTCTTCTCCCGTTCGAATTCATTTTGCTAAACCCATAAATGGTTTAATAATGGTGAAAAATTTCGAGAACTTTGGCAAAAGTGAAGCAATAATTAGAAAGAAAGCCGAGGTAGTTATTTATTTATTTAATTATTAATAATTTTATAATATTTAAAATATTACCTTACTTTTTCAAACGATGGTGAATTATACGCATGGTAGGAAAAGTGATCGAGATTAATTGCCTTATACGAATCTCATGATGCCTTTCTTAAGATTACCGCCTACGGTCGGAAGAAAATTTTGATAAACTGGATTTTTAATAACTTTTTATTGTTTTCAGATTTATTGTAAATTGTAAAGACATAAAAGGCCAAACAATTTTTTTATAAGTATAATATTTTTTGAGAAACAGAGGAATTTGTATTAAATTTTACAGAAGTATAACAAAAAAGGTTAACACAATACACATAATTCTAATCCAGCAATCCTAATTTTCTTTCCATACAAGTTAAAGAAGATATATTCATCTATGAAATGACCCAAAATATAACAAATATTTTGAAAATCAAGTAAATTAAGGGTAAAAAATATGAGTAAATATGCATTTTTTCCATTAATGCACAACTTAACCTTTCTAAAAACACGTATAAATAAAAAAGTATTTCACCTAAAGCAAAAAGCATTTGACTTAAAAATTTCCATTCGGTTGGTTTTGCTTTAGGCAAAGTATTTTATAAGCTTTATAACTTTTTTCTAATTCTTTTGTGGAAAGAAGATAAACGGTTTTGTAAAGAGGAAAGTTTGAACTGCAAGAAAATAAAAAAATGTCATGTGTTTTTTCTTTAAATTCGTCGGAAATGAGTCTTTTCAACGCAGGTGGATACCTTTTCACGAGGATTGAGATATCTTGTCTTAAAGATGGCGAGATATAGTTACGACTTCGTAATGAATCGTTACATTTTACAGAGTCGAGTAGTTATCATTAAACTCAAAATTTAGCATACAAATAGCTTCTATGTATTTAACATTTATAAATGATGGGACGCCAAAGGTTACAATTTCCGTTCAAATGATTTTTAAGCCTAAGCCTACTTTTAAGAGCCAAACCCAGTATCAAAGTTTTCCTTTCATTTTTGAAATACACTTTTTAATGTTCTTTAGGATATTGAATAATTTATCATATTATCAAAATAAGAATTCTTATTTTAAAAAATACTTTGCTTTAAACTGGATAATATATAATTCATAATCATTTTATGTTAAAAAAGTAAGAAATATCAACTTTTCAGTTTCATTTCTTAAAATGTTTTCTCCTAAAATGAATTGCTACTTTAATTTGAGTCACCTTTTTCATGCTTTCGTTTTCGATTTAAAAATGGGATAAATTTAGAATCTTTAAAGAAAAAATTAGTTTTTTTCAGAAACGGCGTAATGAATCCGTGGCCCAACTAGACAAATCAACTATTCTGTTCATTTTCTTAGTTTTTCCTCCAAAAATGAATTATAGCTTAAATTCGAATTTCGCATTCTCTGCATTCGTTTTCATTTTAAAAATCAGATTCATTTCGAATCTTTAAACAAAATTATTTTTTATAGAATTCGTGTAATGAATCTCGCTTTGGATGAAAACACAAAATTTTAAGAGGGCTTTAATTAAATTCGAAAATAATACCCCGTTAATATTAAAATTATTATTTCCGTCCTGAGTTTTCTTCAACTCTTCCAAAACACAATAACATTATCCGCAAGAAAAGATGATTTTTTTCTTCTAAACTAATGATCAGCTAAATATTTTTCTTCTTTTCTGTAACATTTTAAACAAAGCCTGTTTTACCTTTTCCAATGAATTTTAATATCTAAATTGGTTTATTTAATTGTTTTCTTGATAAGTAGAAACATTATTATATTTTCTGCGTTTTCATTTCTATCGAAAACCTTTTCAAACAATGACTTAATGAAAAACATCATCCTAAAATTTATTCCAGAATGAATCACTATTTTCTCTAGATGTTCTGACTGGTGGATAAATACTTCGAATGCATTTTGTCTTTATGGTCTTTTATTGTGTCCAGTTATATTACAAATGGCGCAATAAGATAAATACATATACGTTAACTGCATTTTTCTTATAAATGTATGTTATAGTTGGAAAGAACACAGACTCAAATTCCATTGATTAAACATTATTTTTTTATTTATTATTAAATATAATGTCTTATAAATTGTTCTGTACAGTCCTAATGACAAAAATAACCAATAAAATAAGGAGTTCTTCTCACAAGTGCTTCATAGTAATAAGTGACCAAGTGTACTAGCTCATAGCAACAAGAGAAGTGAGTATTGATTAATTCGCAGAATAATAAGATCATTTTTATATCTTCCATTATATTTATGACATACCCTATGGTAGAGTTAATAACTGTATATTATTTACACCACTGTAGAGAAAATACTATTGATCATAAAGACGCCATTTCTCTTCAACTACCTTTCTTCTCATTTCTCTTCTTCTTTAAACCTGGCGAAACGAAAGGCAAAAAAAAAATAAAGATATTTTCGGGGTAGCTCAAGATACTGCCCCTTGTTCAAGCATAATTGAATTTCGAAGTTATAAAGGGTAAGATTCGTATACTCTTTCAATTACCGGACATTACCGGGGAAGCTCAAGAAACTGCCCCTTTTTCAAGCATAGTTGAATTTCTAAGTTATAAACGGTAAGATTCGTATACTCTTTCAATCAAAATCATATAAATTGTAAATTTTAGTGGATGAAGAGAGCGATACTGAAAATTATCATAAGAACCAAACGTAAATATAATTAATGCATACAATGTGATAAATTAATGAACAATGGATGATGAATTAATGAATTATGAATGAGATGGCAGGAATGATGGATTAATTTATTGTACAGAAATTCTACATACATAACAAGACCGATACATAAGTATTATCAATGCCACCACAAAAAAGCGCTTTCAATGTTAAAAAGGCCCTTTTCTTATTTAGTTTTTAGGAAAGGGTGGGGTGAAATCGGATAGTGGGGTAAAACGGGGTACCCTTGTTTCTGGCAATATTAATTCTTTTTTCTTGAGGACAGATACTGAATTTCACTCTACTAGTCAAGAAAAAGGCACAGTCATAGTGACGTGTTGCAGCTGTTGAATTCACTGCTTCTGTGAAGGGTTATTTGTTTTAAGAAGTCAACTCTCTAATGTTCGTTTCATTTTAAACCATTCTTACTTAAAAATTATTACACTTTTGAAAACATTTTTAGACCAGATCATTATACGTTTACTAATGATTTATACTCTATCAATAAATAAGGATTTACTCCAATAATTGCGCTGTTCTGTTTCGTTCTCTATAACCTCTGTTCTCGGGGTAAAACCGGGTACTCCAAGTAGCGCAATACTGGGACAGTCAGTATTCATGATTCTTCCGCTAAAGACGATAAAAGCACATCGAACATTGGTTGATTATATTTTAATGATAAATTTTCTAATTTAAATAAAGAAAAATGGTTAATCTAATGCAAAACCGTCGTATATGTGCCCACTAAAGATGCAGTGGCGCGGAGGAAGAAGGCAACTGCTTTACATGTGAATTTTGTAACTAATATTCTTAAATTGTCATATAAAATAAAAACGATTGCAACCACTAAAAATCGAGTTTCCCAAATTTCACATAATATTAACATGTGTACCCAGCTTCACCCCATTAGTGGGGTAAAGCCAGGTAGTCTGACTTTTTTTTTATATAAAAATCATTGATAAAAAAGTATTGAAACTGTGACTTTTCTGGAAAGATATATTTTACTCCAATAAACAATGAATATTTAAATAAAATTTGACAAGCTCTCTATCGAATATTTTAGCTCCAGCAGGCCTTCGAACTTTAGTTACTCTGTTTTACCCCACTTTCCCCTATGTTATATCGTTTATCTAAATGGATATTAAATATTTATATGTTAAAAAATATAATTTATAATATCAATTTGTAGAAGGAAAATGTCTTTTAATAAAATATTGTGTATTAACTTCTTGGAAATTCAACAACGATCTGAAAGAAATAGTGAGCACATTTTAAAAGACAAAATAGCTTTTCTTCTACATGTATATTAGAATTAAAATATGCGATTTTCAAGAAAAATTCGATAAAAATGAATATTTAATCCTTTCACAACAACTAACAATCAAAAACATCGAAATGCTTCTATTGCTCTGAGAATTTTCCCCAATTATCTAATACATTATAAGCAGAGACAGAATTTATTACGCCATAAATAAACTACATTCCACATGATATATCACAAACATTATAAAATTATTATGATACATAATTCATATCCAGCCTATCTAATAACAAAGTAATAACGGAAAACGCCCATTATTTCCTCCCCCCGAAACAATTTAAGTTTTCATTTGTTATAATACGGACAATTTTGTTACAAATCCTATCCACGACCGAGATTTCTTCGTAACTTAGAGACTTGAAGCTGGATATATTTTCTCCACCATTGAAATTTATGCATCCAAGTGATCTCCATTTTGGAGTAATTAGTAATTTGATGTAGTAGTTTAGTAGTTTTTATTAAAGACATGGAAAATATAAAATTGCTAATTATTGAGGTATCTGCATTTTTATGGTTGGTGGTATGCGATGGACAAATGAGCAAGTCAGCAAATCGCATCAATCAGGGGCAATATCATTTTCCTGCCATAGTCGAATAATTACCCTCTGGAATTGTAGGTTGTTGGGGTGATTGGATGGAATGTTTTTAAATTGCAGCTCTCTGTTGTGGTTCCCGGGCACGTTGAAACAAGAGAGGAAGGGATGGTGCACTCCCTCTTTTCCATTTGTTGTTGTCCTTCTTCTGTGTGACTGATGATCTTTGGCTTTCGTGGCTGCTGCGGTGACGCCCCGCGTCTGCGTAAATGATGGATGTTCTTCTGGGTGGCCACTGACTTACATAAAGATGAAATACCCGAAACTGGAACAATTGAGATTAAGGTAGTCTTAATTGCTCATCAGTGAAATTGTTGCCCTTCCATCTATATTATGACACATAATATTATAAACAGAATTTAGTAATTTACTAAAGGAAAAACAAGGTCGTTAGTCATATAAGATATCTTGTAAAATCTTCAATTAAATATTCGTTATCTCCAGTGATTCAAGCATCCCTTGTAACAAATTGAACCTCAAATCGTGATTTCTGCTTGGAATAGAATACCATTCCCACCATCTCCGAAACTCACGCATTTTCATGCCATTGGAGGATAATTACCCATTGGAATGGATAATTTTTGGGTGATTGGATGAAATGTTCTGAAACTACAGCTGTCTGTACTGGTTTCCTCGCACTTTAGAACAAGAGAGGTAAGGATGCTGCATTCCAACATTTTCATTTGTTGCTGTCGATGTTCCGGGTGACTGATGGCCTTTGGCTTTTGTGCTTGCTGTAGTAACTCCCGCGTCTTGGCAACTGATGGATGTCCTTGTGGATAATCTTAGACTTTAATAAGATGAAATAACCGAATTTTAAACGTTCGGATTTGAGTAGTCTTATGTGAAATTTACTGTGGATGCTGAATTGTTTGTATATCAGTGAAATTGTTGCTCTTAGATTTATATTATGATATAGAATTTGAAATAGTATTTGGTAGTAATACTAGAGAAAAATAAAAGTCGTCAGTTATATAAATATTTTTGTGAAGTCTATTAAAGGCATAATTTTCTCAGCGATAAAAATTATGTCTCCCTAAACCATGTTGATCTCTATCTTCACGATGAAACAATCAGTTTGTTATCTAATTACTTATTAGATAATTTGACCCCGTCATACTGTATCAACCCATCTCTAACGGCTATATTTATTGCTAAATTTGTAAGACAATAAAATATTACCCCAACGGGTGGCAGAAAACGGCAACGGGTGACGAAACGGATACTTTATTCCACCAGAATTTAAGTTTTACAAAGATTTCATTCTCATATCAATTAAAGAAAAAAATAAGGAATTTTAATAAACATGAGGAAAACGATTCTGTTAGGAAAAAACTAATAACTCGTAAAAAATGGATTGTTTACAAATTGTGATGCTCAAAGAGCCTGTAGAAAGTATTTGATATTGAAGATGGCGCTCCTGCTGTACCGGGTGACGTCAGTGATGATTCTGTATATATTTGGATGCTTCCCAGCACCACGAGCTTCGTCATTCTTGCTGGGTTGCTCGCTCGCACTTGCTCACGCCAGCTCTTTCGTCACGGACTTCGCCTAAGCCTTCAGCGGATTCAGTTATTGGGTTTATGTGTAACTAGCATGTATTCCGAGTGAATATTGGTTTTAGTGTGTTGTAAATAAAAGGCATGTTTGTTACTTTGGAGGCTCCATCATCTTCTTTGGGATAGTATCTGTCCTCACCTTCCGTGACAGAGCCCTTGATTACACGTGATCATGCTTCTCAGACGATGTCTAAAGCAGACCCTCACCGAAAATCATTGGTAATATATCGGCACCGTTATAGAACAGAACGGAACACCACTTCATGCCCCTTCAACTGTAACCTTTCGGTTATTTAAACAGTGTGGCGGACATGAAGTGGAAGAGACATCGGAAGACGCTCCTTAACTGTCTAGCAAATAATGGCGAAGGCAGAGAGATGGAAAAGGTTGCAAAAATACAAATCTAAAAAATCTAGGATAATATACAAGAAACAAAGGGCAGTATCATATATAACCATATACAAACTAAAACTGTGCAAAGGAAAGAAATATGAGTATGAAGTGTACAATATCAACAAACAAGAGAGAAAAAAAAAACTAATCAAATAATGAAGTCCACAGAAACAAATTAAAATGCGGGTGTTAAAGCACATGTGTGTCTGTTCTGTTGATTGTTCTTTTCTCTATAAAGTGGAAGTTCTTCTGCGTGGAAACGGAGAGTAGTTCAGGTGCGCTGTCACTTCGACGAAGAGGGCGCAAAAATTTCCCCATGTCGGCTTGCAGATAATGGAAAAAGCTTGAAGTGAAAGATGATCATGGATTTATTCGAAAAAGCTCTTGAAATTCATTAAGATGGTGGAGCAATCGTTGGATATTAAGTCGGGGGCCTTTGCTGGAAGCGAAGTTGCGGAACCAGATTAGATCTATAGCAAAATGTCGTGTAACAAATTTGCTAAAATATTTTTTGATGTAAAACCGTTGTATAGTTCAGCTACATCGGATCTCAAATTGTTTCATATGATTTGTGATTGTTGAATGTTGCAAATATAAAATGTATTATGTTGCGTTGCAGGTGGTCCCAGCTGCCAGATCAAAGTTTTTCTGCTTTGCAGTTCGTTGTTTGGAGCATAGGACAATTTGGTATAACATTGATGATATTATCCATACGCAGAATTGACACTACTTTGTTGCAGTCTGCTTCAATTTTGAGAAAATAGTAATTTCAATATTCAGGGTTGAAAATCTATAATACATACATACTGTTAGGAACATGGAAAGTCGCTTCCCAGCAATGTTAGTCTTATGGCTGGGAAGACAGTTTTACAAGGTTAAGCATGGAGTGACGGGAAGCGCCTGCTCCGGGATCCCTACTTGGCGACGGACTTAGCGGCCATTTTGGCGACTTGGCGAAAGATTTGACGACAACTATATGATTCCCGAAAATGCAACCCTTTTCTCGATATTTATATTAGGAAAGGGAATACACTTGAATATACGAGAAAACTCCATGTGACGTCACGGCCTGTCGGAGAGGGTATATAAGGACTGCGCCTGGATCAGAGGGAGTGCTGTTGATCCATTGGGAACGACTTTAGAGTTTCTTCTGTAGTGCGAGCTAGGAAGCTGGTGAGATGAGCGCTATTGAAAGTGCTGTTATTTTTGTTATTAGTTATTCTCTGATTGTTTGTGTTGCTAAATATCAAAGTGCTGAACTGTTATTACCTGTGAATTGTTGTCTGTTTACGTTGCTAATCTGTGCAAGAACTATTGTGTGCTGTATCTGTGTGTGGTTTTACAAATTATAGGCAGTTTGTGTTAACTTATCGTTTAAACGACGAAATAACATCTGTTAATGTATATGTTCCCCACAGCAATTGATCATCAATTATCAAGAGGATTATTACATCCAAAAATAACTGTTCAACCGTTCATAAAACGATTTTTCAAATTAATATCTGAAATGCTATACCTCAAAAACACAAAAATAATTTATTAGATGAACACTAATCAGCATACAAGTTCAAACGTTGCAGAATTATTACTCTATCATCAAAGCAAAAACTATCCAAATTTGCAAATACACAAAAAAATTCCCAACATCCTTAGAACAATTATTTCCGCTACCCAAAACATTAAGATTCTTAACTTCCATCTATACATACAATCCTTGCAGTATCCTTGCAATCTGCGTGATTTAGAAGACCAGAAACATTGTATCACTCCCACAATCTCTGAAAATCACGCTATCGTATTCCGGGCCGCTTCGCCTCAGAGTAATTAGTAATTCGATTATTAAAAACAGAGCAAACATATAATTGGTAATTGTTGAGGTATCTGCATTGTTGGGTAGTTATCCCAAGTAAAAGCAAACGCCGGAGCAAATCACATTCGTCTGAGGCAACCTCTTTTCCTATCATTGTCAGATAATTGCCCTCTGTAGTAGGATAGTTGTTGTGCGGATCAGATGGAATGTTCTACGGTTCTCTCGCACATTGAAACGAGATAGGGGATCGAGTGTTTTGTCCTGTTTTCCATTTGTTTTTGTTTATGGTGGAGTGACTGATGATTTTTAGCTTGATTATGTTTAGTTATGCTGTGTTATTAGCTTCCTGAATTATGTTTCCGCTGCTTTATATTTAATGGAAGTGGTAGTTATTTGATTTGAACTTAGAAAAGTATAAAATCTTAATTGCAAACATTTGGAATTAATGTGGTTTTATTTCAATGGAATAAATGTTTCTTTAAATGACTGAATGGATTTACTTTGCTATTTTGGAGTATTTTATGATACTGAAGAAGAAAGTAATTAAATGTTATATATAATTATTATGTAAATGACACCATACTGAATCTTATGCTATTTTTATTTTTTAATTAAATGCTCATTTCCACCTGTAATAATAATTTCCATCTCGGTTATGAATATTTCTACATACCAATAACATCCATGAGCTTATGCGAAATATTCATTTTTATTTAATTTGTCATTTTTCACGTTTGTAAAGATGGAATTCTAATTTTTCACTCTCTTTCTGGTGCTCTACTTTTTTTTTAACATTTTGTACACTTTTTTTTATTCTTAAAGACAATTTACTACAGTTTTTGTATTTTCAGAATTTAATTAATTTATATTTCAACTTAAATTAATTATTTATTCTTTACATGTTGCACTATCTGGTATTAACTTTTAGAAAAAATTTATTTCTGGATTTCATAATAATATAAAAATAAATTAATATAAATAAATGTAAAATATATATATAATGAAGACTAAAAATTTTAAAATAATTTTGAAAATTCTACTAATCAGAATGTTTTAAGAACTGGGTTCATTAAGATTTATTCCTTATATCACACAGAGAAAAGAATTCAATTATTATACATAATTATGAAATAACTGATTTCCAATTAATCACGTATATTATCGTTATTTTTTGTTGCTACCGACCAATATTAATAACGCTCATCTATGATTTGAGATTAGAGCCAGCAATATATGTCCAGATTTAAAGTATTCCATGTGTCAGTTTTTTTTATTTTTGAAGGAGATTAGTATAAAATTACATAATAAATAAGTGCAATAATAAGAAATTTTCATAGCAATATGTATTCAAAAGAACAAGGGACTTTTTAATGAATTTGCTATATTTCCAAACAATTAAAAACTCCATGGATACTATTTTTGGTTCTTGAAAATGTAACTTTACCTCGCAGACCACAACGGTGACCAATCATGAAGATGACACGCTCCTCATGTTTGTTACTTCGTTGATTGTTTTTTCATGTAAATGAAAGTTAACATAGGAAAACAAATAAAATTGTTTTCTACAGTATTTTGCGATCAAAGAGAGAAGTTCAAAAACACGTATTTACGTCTGTGGTGTCA